>JANFCV010000391.1:0-162538 GCA_024500475.1 Phthorimaea operculella | reverse complement strand
TTTTACCATGGGAAAATTCCACATTCCTACAGGAAAACGGTTAGCAGCAGGAAAACGGGGAAATAAAGCAGATATTACCCAAATTAGCCAAACCGCTTTACCGATCCTCGCGAATTTTGGCACTGATATTACTATCATATAAAAGACGGACATGGTCAGCCCTCGAGGATCTGGAGTACCTGATGAAGACCACAAGCATCCCATCTAAACTATAAGAGATAGGGTAATGGTTTCAAAGTAAAAGTTATTCAGCACGACAGGCTGCTTCTGCTGGCACATGTTCACGAGGGTCTGGAGTACCTGATGTAGACAACCAGCATCTCATCTAAACTATAAAAGATTCGGTAATGGCTTCAAAGTTAAAGTTATTCAGCATGACGGGCCGCTTCTGCTCGCACATGGTCACGAGGGTCTGGAGTACCTGATGTAGACCACCAGCACCCCATCTAAACTTTATTAGACTCGGTAATGGCTTCAAAGTTAAAGTTATTCAGCATGACGGGCCGCTTCTACTGGCACATGGTCACGAGGGTCTGGAGTGCCTGATGTAGACCACCAGCATCCCATCAAAACTATAAGAGATACAGTAATGGCTTCAAAGTTAAAGTTATTCGCCATGACAGGCCGCCTCTGCTGGCACATGGTCATGCATGATGAGTAACTTCTGCTAGAATGGATTAATGGACTTTTTACTACGGGCAAAGATCCCATTTCTACGGGAAAACAGGTAAGTAGCAGCGAGTGAAACCGCTGGGCGGGCCGCTAGTTCATAATAAATCAAATCACTAAGTATATTAGGTACAATAATTTTAGGGACGTGTACTTCGGGTAAAAAGAATACGTTTTCATTCGGCCGATTTCTATAATTTAGTAGATAATTAGTATAAGTACTTACGTTTACCACGATGAATACCATGGCTGCGATAGCCATAAGCGCCCACAGAGCATGATGTTTACCAAGGTCGGAAATCATTCTGCAAAAAATGTAACATTAATATATCATCAAATTCATCAATCAATATCATCATCAATGCTATTACATACATAGTTTCGCAGTAGTTCCATTGAGATTAGTTCCATGGAACTGCTGCGAAGTTTTTTTACACTATAGTTCCATTGGGTCAGACAATGGAACTATCGCGAACCTTAGTTAACGATTGTTCGCAGTAGTTCTATTGAGTAGTTAATCTGTGATCAACCTTCTCAAATATGTCTCAGCACGCATTAAAGTTTCTTTGGAAAGGTAGTGGATGAGATCTAAATTTTAAGTGACAGCTGTAAAACTTTAAACTCGTTTATCTCGTTAACTACGCGTGTTACACCACTAGTTTCTTTGGAAAATTTGTAGGTCTGGGTGAGATCTAAATTTTAAGTGACAGCTGTCAAACTTTACATTTATCTCATTAACTATGCATGCTACACAACTAGTTTCTTTGGAATAGTTGTAGGTTTTACCAAGATCTACAACTTTTACAACTCTTCTGCGTCGCAGGCAGTCGTACTAACCATGGCACCCTAAAAGTGCCATTCTCAATAGGTATATAAGGTCCTATTAAATTCATTGCAAATATTTTAAGGGCATGCGTAAATATGTATAAGAAAAACATCTAAGGCATTTTTAAAAAAATCTACACGCTAGATTTTTTTTTCATTTTCAAACAAACTTTTTAATTAATTATGTGTGAACATCCTTTGACTGACCCGACTGACGTTCCGCCACTAACAACCAACCAATCACAGCCACCTTTTTTTGGCGCGTAATTTAAATTCAGAGAAGTGTGTGTTTCTAGGACAAACAGGGTGCACTTTTTTCGTTTTGTGTTTTTTTTTCATTTAAATGCAATTTTCTCGAAAACTAGCGTGTAGATTTCTTTAAAAATTTGCCTTATACATGCTTATATTTTATTTGATCTGCCCTTAAAATATTTGTAGTGAATTTAATAGGACCTTATATTACTCAGAAACAATACGCACCTACGTTTATACGCCTGAAAATCTAAAACTGTTTTTCTGAATAAAACCTCTTATTTGCGTTCAATTCAATAAGAACAAAAACAATAAAATTTATTACTTATTGAGATATTAAAAGGAATTGAGACTATTAAAAGTTTTTACCCGACTGCCTCAGAAGGAGGGTTATGTTTTTCGAGAGTATGTATCTCGGTATGTACCTATTTATGTATGTAAGTATGTATCTATGTATGTATGTGGACAATAAAATTCTTGTTCACGGGCTACAGCCCAAACGGATAGTTGGATTTTGACATAATTATGAGGTGTCGTCGTTATATTCGTCTCAGCAGCGCGAGTGACACTGGCCATATTTAAAGTTCATAAATTTAAGATGGCGGATTTTTATCGAAAAATATCGACTACGGAAATATGAATTAGCGTAAGGGACATTTTGGCGATTTTGAGTTATATATATCATTGGATTCAGAATTTCGAGCTCTATCGAATGGTATATATAACTTTTTGATATCTTGAAAAAAATGTCGCTTACCTTAAATAAAAAGTGAGCAAAAGTTTAAAAACCGGGAGCAAAAAGTACTGTTAAGGACATAAAAAATGATATATGTCCCATACGTTAAATTTTTCATCATGTCTGTCAATCCATGTTCCTTACACTATAACAAATACAAGTTTTTATGTCCGATATGCATCTTACACTAATTTCCAAAATAAGCATTGGCCCTTACGCAGGCAAACAAACTTTAATAATGAGGTAGGAAACCAAAATAACATTACCCTATTATCTTACACTGCCCGCAAATCAAATTTCTCTCATTTTTTTTTACGAGAGTTTAGAATATCTGTGTGAGCACTTATTTTGTAAGATATTTACATCGACCAAGAAAATAGAAATTAATGTAAGGGACAAAGTAACAAATTTTTTGGAAAGAAGTTAAAGTAACGTACATGAGATTATGAAATGTTTTGAAAAATGTTAATGTAAAGTACATTTCTTGACCAAAAATGAGGTAAAATTGCAGCAAAAGCCATAGTATTTTCATAGATTTGAGGCTATTTAAATGATTAAATAGCCTCAATACTTTATTTTACTTATTTATTTCAATGAAAATGTACAAAGACTTGCGTCATGTCAATTAAATAAACATAAACAACAAAATGAATGGTTACTAATATAGTAACCATGCTCTTTCTCATTTTTATTGCTTTCATTTAATGAAAAGTCCCTTTCTTCCATCTTCCGTAAAAAATCAAATGAAAATTTGAAATTTTTGACCGTTACTAAAATGAACACAAATTAAGTATTGTCCGCCAGAAGAAAACGCACAAATCTACACGCCGCTTACGGGCAAACCACTAACATCTCGAGTGGTATCGGAAGTGTTCGATGACCATTGCAAAATTGCTTATTGAATACGGTGTCACTATGTTTGGGTGACTAAAACATGTTCATATTGTGATATTATTATTTTTAAATATTAAAATTATAATTGAAAAGTATGTTGATAACAATACAATATTGCGCAATACACAATTATATAGTTATTTTAGAATTTGTCGTTTTGTTCCATAAAATGTTTTATTTTATTACAAACATAGTATAAATTGTAAGAATAATTTAAAAATTAATACAGAAATTAGTGTGATGAGAAGCTGAAATAGTGTACTCGACCATTATATTATGACACGATCAAACAAATCGGGGATCATAGCAAGGTACTGAAAAAGAGTCATCTAAATTATTCAAATGGTAAAACCGTCTCATCAGGTCGAGAGATTCTTGCTGTAGCCGAAGGACTTCCATAAAGGTCTCATGCGTCGCATGCACCCAGACCTCAACCTGACGTGAAAGACTCCATTGTTCTCTTCCACCACCTTACTTAAGAATACAAAGGCTTCAGGGAAGAGTGGCCCCTGTGCTGCTTAAGGCTGGTGTCATGAAATGGCTGTTCAACTCGGTAATAACTAGTGGCAAACCTCAGAGGCGTGGTTACTCCACTCCACGAAAAGAGATGAAACGTTTCTCAGTAAGAAACGTTCTCTAGAAACTATAAGTACGATTTTACTTCTGGACCACGTCTATAAGCTGTTCTTGAGAGTAGACACCAATCATTGTCACAAAAATTTTACGCCTTCATGTGTTGCGCGGCCACTAGTACTTAATGTGTTCTAAAATTCTAATTATTGCAGTCAAAACCTTGTGTTGTTTTTATCAACTTACTATAATTTTGTTTGATTAACAAAAATTACAACGTAGTTTAAATTTTGAAGATTTATTTTACTGTCAAAGATTAAATAAAAAGTTCCTGATCTGTTTTTTTGCTAATGACGTAATTTTTTATCGTTTAAGAAGTTTTCTAACGCTTTTTATTCTAATATTTCACACATTTAAGTATTGATTAAGAATTTGAACCACATTAGAAGATGTTTATGTTGTTTGCTATACTACATCGTGTCAGAGACGCATTTTTAAGTGTATTTCCTTTGAAAATAATTAGTTATAATAAAGTTTTGGGGCAAACTAATCGTAAAAACCTATAGACGCGGTGTCCTTCACTGCAAATTTACCTCGTGTTCGATGATGAAATGTACGTTACATTAAATTTTTTCAATATTTTCGGAGATTTTAACAGAAAAAATTAACGTAAGGGACATGCCAATTCCTAAACTACAGGGATATCTCAGATGATGATAGTTTTAGCATAAAGAACTCGAAATTCTAAGGAATTTTGCCCTAGTAGTCATTTGAATCGGACAAGAAACAAAAAAGATATAAAGATTTTTTTAAAATTGCAATCGTTTTTTGGCTCTCCTGAAAAATTGCATTTTGTCCCTTACGCTAATTCATGTTTCCGTAGTCGATATATAACTTTAAAATAACCGCAGTCGAGTTTTTGTTTTTTAATACATCGGCTTGTTCTCGATAAATAATCGCTTACAAGTAGGTACGGCCGTCCGAATAGGCCATATTTGACACCTCTCAAAATCATGTTAATGCTATGACATAAAGTCTATTTTTAGGGTTCCGCTCCTCAAAAGGTAAAAAACGGAACCCATATAGGATCACTTTGTTGTCCGTCCGTCTGTTCGTATATCTGTCATTCTGTCGTCAAGACCCTTTATCCCAGGAACGAGTAGGTAATATCGAGTTGAAATTAAAACCGTAGGTATACCTACTCAAGTCTAGAAACGCTAGAAGTTGTGAAAAAACCTAACGTCAAGATAAAAAAAATAGCCGTTTATGCAGTAAAAACGCGTGTTTTTTACACTCTCGAGGGGATCAAAATTCAGAGGGTACAAACTTCCCGTAGACCTAGAACAATGAAATTTGACGAGAAGCTTCGTTTTAAAAAATTGAAAAATTCACTAGCGACCGCCGGGACTTGAACCCGGAACTGTGGATCACCGTTCCAGCGCTCTACCGACTGAGCTACGGGCGCCTAGCGGACCTTGGTGAATCTTTCAACCTCTTGATGCTCGTCTCGAAGCGACGATCCAGCGACATCTGTAGAAAGTATTTAGTACTTTACTACGTGGTTAGTCCACATTATGAGGAGAATTCAAACCATATGATGAAGCTTACTTAAATCAATGTATTTAATCAATAGAGTAATTGAATTGAATCTTTTTAGCACATCACTATATATTTTTCCCATAAAAGCGGCCACCCACCAACTGTGGTTCAAACAAAACTGTATTTCATTGAATTGTGAAGAAAATGCAGAGGATTTGGAAACCTAAATTCTACATGCTCAGACTAAATACTTCAGTATTTTAATGAAGCATCTTCAATTAATATTATTCTTTAGTATTTTTATTCAGTAATTTCGTCATTTCATCTAACAGATTGTTCGCCTCGCCGCCATAGAAAGATTACAGAGTACCAGGATACTTTACTTGTACTATTACAAGTTTGGCCAAATCAGTTAGGCGAAATAGTTTGGCCATGAGGAAGAAGGGGATTTTTACTGCTTTTCGCCACCAGGGGCGCTGCAGCCGCGCTGAACCGAACTGCGCGCGGTGCCAACTGTAGTTATTTTAGATCATTTTAGTTAACTAGCGTTTCCATCCGCTGCAACTCATTTTCCCGCGGAAAATATACATTATTCCGGCAATAACCGCATCACAATCCGTTGTGATTTAGGAGTTGGCGAATTCCACAACAGGAAACGCAAAAAGCGACTTCATTTTATACTGTGTAATACTTTTAGTATCCGGAAAAATAAAACCTCAAGGTTTTTATTATGAAAAATGTATAATTACAATTTTATATACAAATCAATATCTATGACGCTTGGGTGTGTAACAATACTTAACAATGTCATATGCTATGAGGTTAGCTCAGTTTTTAACCTGGATTCATTATACAGGGTGTTAATTTTCATGTACTCTCCGTTTTAGTAATAAGACGGAGAGTACTAACATGTTTTGCCAATTCTTTGGATTAGCATGCAAATATTTTAACACAAAATACAACACGTTAAAAGAAATAAGAAATGATATTTACACATTAGGTAATTCATTTTCATTATTATTATTAAGCTATGGGACGCATTAAACTAACACCCTGTATGTATTTACAGAACTATAGTAGTTTGTGAATGTTATTTCTTCGCTTCCTCGGCTTTCTCTTGATACGTGATAGCTCCTTTTTCTATTAAATCGGGAATCTCTACCGCCAGCCAGGGACCAAGCTGAAAAAAACACATAGCATGAACTTGAACTTTCGGTAGGGATCATGATTATTGGTTTAGAGAATTTCAATTAAAATGTAACCGTGACATTATAAACACCGCTAGATATTTCTCTCTAAATTACAATCTGCCGAAATATTGTAAGACATACACACGGATCACAATTTAACGTATCAATTTTCAAAAGATTAGAATATTATGAAGTAAATAAGTAAAATTGTCAACTAGCGTTCTGATTGGTCGAATGTCATGTATATCGCGCCGCCATGTTTATTTGCTGATCGCTATTTCGAGTGGTATCGAACGTAAGCAAACAGTGCTTAAAATATTATTTATTATCTTATTTCGTAAGTTAACTTGAGAAATTTTCAACACGAAATTATTAAAATGAAAACAAAAAACTGTTTACGTTCGAGAACCAACGAACTGTTAATGAGCTGTGTGTGAAACAAACATGGCGTCGTCGCTGGCAACATGATGCTCGACTTGACCAACCAGAACGCAAGCTGCGTATCTTATCACAATTTTACGGTTTTAGTTCGTTACATTGTAATCTACTGAAAAATGGTACGTTGAATTGGATTACGTGTGAATGTGTTACAATATTTCGACAGATTACAATTTGGCGAGATAGATTATAATCCAGCGTTGTTTGTAATTTTACGGTGACATTAATATATCGTTCAACAATTTCGTGCGCGATCTACCTGCGGGGTAGAGACGGTGGGGGAGGGCGAGATAGCACGCCATTCTATATGATGTGCTATGCGGATGCAAGCGTGCCCTTTCCCCGCTACACCTCCCGCTACCCGCTGACATCTTAGATATGTCGTCCCCCATACCGTCTGTCACCCCTAGGGAAGGTCGCGCGCGTTCTTGTCGGACTATAGGTAATGAATGACGTATGTACCTATACGGGGTGTAAGGGATGCTGTAATGCATGAAAACTATGCAGGCGTGCTCAGACCATGAAACTGAACAACTTTCCCCATGGACCATATGGAGGGAAACGAAAAAACAAATTCGACTTTCCATATAAAGTCAGTCAGCTCTCTCTCTTCTTGTGGGACACCGAGTCGTTCAACGACCCGATCAGTCATCGACCCAGTCAGCTGATCGCGAATTTTGTATAGGAGGTCGGAAAATTTTTCTCGTATCCCACCATTGGCTCCATAGTAAAAGTTGATCAATTTCGTGGTCTGATCACGCCTGCAAAGTTTTCGGTACATCGCTCCTTACACCCTGTATGTACTGGGTACGTGTGATTAATCACTATAGTGGAATCTGGAACCAAACTGTAATTATTCACCTGTGTAGGTATGTATTTTTATGTATCATCATTGGCCTCATACGTCTGTGACAGACGATTTATTCAGTGTCTGAGGCAAGATTTTTCATGGCTGTATAAGCCGATACGGGAGCGGCATGACTTTCCGCACGCTCTACAAACGAAGGTGGAATTAGAGACTGGCACATGCATGTTTAGATGTCGTTTTTGCCTTTTGTTTGCGAGACCAGCGAACCAGGCATCATCGTGAGCTTTACGCCCATCAAACACACGCTTTCGCCATACATCCCTATTCTCAGCAAGCTTCTCCCAGCTTTGATGGTCGATGTCAAACGCAGCCATGTCCCGTTTGGCGCAATCTTTGAAACGTAGCATCGGTCTTCCAACTCCTCTTTTGGCGTTAGCTACGGCGCCAAGTAGGACACGCCGCGGTAGACGCGAAGGTTCCATGCGGTACACATGCCCTAGCCACCGCAATCGTCTTTGCTTAAGCAAAGCGGTAAAGCTAGGCAGCTGTGCAATTTCTAGAACTCGCTCGTTTGTGACTCTGTCCTGCCAAGTTATATGCAAGATGTTTCTTACGCAGCGCATATGAAATGTGTTGAGTCGACGTTCTTGTTTTGCGTACGAAGTCCAGGTTTCAGCTCCATACAAGAGTATGCTTAGAACGCAAGTTTGGTAAACAATTATCTTGGTTTTGTGGTCAGGTGTTTATTATTCCATACTCTTGTACTGAGCCTGCCGAACATGGTCGCCGCTTTGCCGATACGAGTATTGATCTCAGCATCGAGGGTGAGATTGTTCGACACAGTCGACCCCAAGTAGCAAAACTTGTCAACTATGTTCAAGGGAACGCCACCGAGCAAAATACGTGGTGTTTCTCCACCTTGAGCTAGCACTACTGTTTTTGGCATTAATGGACATTGAGAACAGAGAACAAGCGTGGGAAAACTTATCAACAATGTCTTGAAGCTCACTTTGAGAATTAGCAACGAAGGCTGCATCGTCAGCGAACAAAAGGCTATCGACGAATAAGTCATCGCGGTTACGCTTTGACTTAAGAAGCGAGATATTGTACAGCTTCCCGTCAGCCCTAGTGTGCAGGTGTATACCCTGTTGGTCATCGCCGAAAGCAACTTTAAAAAGCAATGAGAAGAAAATACCAAACAGGGTAGGAGCCAACACGCAGCCTTGGCGAACACCTCTACGCATTTCGAACGGCTTCGAGCGGCTGTATTGCCGTTAAAAACAACAGATCCTTTCATGTCCTCGTGGAAGGATTTAATGAGGCTTAGAAGTTTTGGAGGGCACCCGATGTTTAAAAGTGCAGTATAGAGTCCTTCCCTGCTCACGGTGTCGAAGGCTTTGTTAAGGTCGACGAACGCCACAAACAGAGGTGTTTTCTGCTCTCTACACTTTTCCTGCAGTTGGCGAAGTGTAAAGATCATATCTGTTGTGGAACGTTGGGCGCGGAATCCACATTGCGATTCGGGATATACACGATCAGCAAGTTTTGGAGTCTTATTAAGACTAACCGAGCAAATAATTTACCTACTATACTTAAAGGGATATTCCACGATAACAGTTACAGTCACCGCGGTCACCTTTGCCTTTGTATAGGGTAATGATGTTAGCATCGCGCATATCCTGTGGTATATATCCCGCTTCCCAACATTTACACAACAGATTGTGCAGGATGGGTAATATGCACTTGAGCCTGATAATTTCGGCGTGGGTACCATCGTTTCCAGGTGATTTTCCAATTTTAAGCTGCTTTACAGCCTTGTGGTACTCCTTATGGTAGGAAGATCATCTAACTCAGTCCAGGTAGCTAGTTTTGGCATGCAATCTGCAGCTTCTGGCATTATGTTCACTGGTTCTGAGTAGAGACCAACATAATGTTCTACCCATCGTTCGAGTTGGCGTTGAGCATCCGTAATAACAGTGCCGTCCGCTTCTTTAAGGGGGCTGTTTTTAGGAAAAGGACCAAGGGCCTTTTAATCCCAGCGTAAACACCACCAAAGTTTCCCATATCAGCGCATGATTGAATGCTTTGACAAAGCTCGGTCCAGTATGCATTTGCGAAGTACCGTGATGTGCGTTGTAAAGCTGATTTTGCATTCGATAGGTCGATACGCGTCTTTTCGGATGGGTTAAGGCGATGTTTTAGCGCAGCTTGTCGTTTGGACTCGAGCAGAGGTGTAATGTGTTCGAGATTTTCAGCGAACCAGTCCTGGTTTTGGCTTTCTGATGACCGAAAGCCGTACCGGCTACTTCTGTAAGTAGTTTCTTTACTTTGCCCCATTCCTCCTCTATCGGAGCGTCTACATCCCAGGTGGCAACTTCGTCGCGTACCAGCTCTTCATACGTTTGGACCACCTCATCGTCTCTGGTTTTTGGAAGATCGAGCTTCTTCCTACCAGGCAATTTGGATGAGTGGATCTTTTGTGAGCTATAGCAACTTGTGATGCCACCAGGAGTGGTCTGTGTCACAATCAGCGCTGTGAAATGATCGCGTGTGCAGGGTCTCGCGGAGATTTTTCTTTTTGGTAAGGATAAGGTCCAGTTGATGCCAGTGTCCAGAACGAGGATGTTTCCAGGACACTTTGCGAGTTGATTTGCCTTTAAAGTAGGTATTGGTAACACACAGTAGGTGTTTAGAGCATAGCTCTAATAAACGTTGGCCGTTTTCATTAATCTTCCCTATACCGTGGTTACCTATACAATCTGGCCAAGCAATGTTGTCCTGTCCGACCCTAGCGTTAAAGTCGCCCAGAATATATAAGCGGTCAGATGGTTTTAACCCGCGTAGAGTCTGGTCGAGCTGGTCATAAAACTGTGTTTTGGCTTCATCTGTTGAGGATAGTGTTGGTGCGTAAGCAGAAATCAGTGATACGTAACCATGGTCCGTATTCAATCGCAGCAACATAATGCGTTCCGAGATGCCGCAAGGAGCCTCTATAGATGTTAAGAGGTCGTTGCGTATGGCAAAGCCAACACCATACTCGCGCACAGCGCTGCTGTCCTTTCCTTTCCAGTAGAATGTATAATGTGTCTCACGCAAGGAACCCTCGTCAGGAGTCTGGTCTCTTGTAAAGCGCAAACAGCAATGTTCAGTCTGTGTAGTTCGGCGTCGATTACGGCAGTTTTACGCAGATCTTGTGCGTCAGTAGAAGAACCTCCACAGGTGTCAGGAGGCCTGTCCTCATAGTACGGACATTCCATGTTGCAAATCGCATGGATAAGCGGGGTTGGTTTGTAATATTTTTATGCCTGTTAGTCGCAGGTGTACAATGTAACGGCGCCGATTGTCCAGTTGAGGCTGGTGCTCTCTACACCCTAAAAGAGCAAACCAGCACCGGGGCGGATCAGTACCTTATTGGTTGGGGGCTGCCCAACTTGGAGCGGGCGGTAACTGATCAGTGGGTCTACGATGGACCCTCCCACTGACGGAAGCGACCCTGGCGCCCGCACTTACGCCCATACGTGCAGACTTATAACCGGTCACTGCCACTTCCCGTGTTGTTATCCGCGAGACGCGGGTGAAGTTTCCTCTCCACAGACACTGCGTTGCCTGGGACGCAATTATGGAAAACGCAGGGCTGCCCAGGACCTGCGCCACCCTCTCGGCCTTCCTGGCTGACTCCACAGGAACGACGAGTCGATACGTGCGGAGCCAGGTCGGCTGCAGGAGTCTGCCGCACGATATATATGAGTTAATCGCACCTGACGGAGACCCCATTCCGGGTTTAAGTGTGGAGTTTTCCTTCTCCAGGACCCTGGTCCACTTGGGTCGGAATAAATCCCTCGGTCGGCTCTTACGACCCCCACGGGAAGAGAAGGGGTGGTGCTATTCTACTCTGCCGGCACCACACGGCAATTTTTATGTATATGTATACAATTATGTAATAGATTGATAAGTATGTATTGTATTTATTTATTTAGTATATTATAGGTTTATATGTATGTGCTTACATAATATTAATGTATAAACTAAATATTTTTATGTTTTTTGCTTTATTAAGTATATTATTTTTTTGCACTACCCCGCATAATTTTTTTCAAAAAGAGTGTCCTTAATGCCTGGTTGCCTGGAAGATATTGCTACTGTAGCAATAAGGCCGCCAATTATACCAAATTGTTCTTTTATTTTTTTGTTTCTTTGTCTGTGTTTTGTTGTGCAATAAAGTATATTTTGATTTGATTTGGGTACTTACACCGAGGGCCATGGCATGCGCAATTCCAAACTTAGGCACGTTGCGGGCCCAAAGCGGCTTGAAATGGTCCGTGAGACAGATTTTGCCAACCGAGGAATCTCGATTATTCTCGATCATATATATGTACTAGGTACTTACACCGAGGGCCATGGCATGTGCGATGCCAAACTTGGGCACATTTCGGGCCCAAAGCGGCTTGAAATGGTCGGTGAGACAGATCTTGCCGCCTCTGTACATTTTGGCCGTCTTCCCGTCCAATCCGGGCAGCGCTAGTTCTGGGGCCGTGGTCGGGTACGTTACCGGAATCTGTAAATAAATAAATAATAAATATCCCTGGACGAGTCACACAGCGCCATCTAGCCCCAAAGTAAGCAAAGCTTGTATTATGGGAACTAGACAACTGATATAATACTTTTTATTTATGTAGCGTAAATAGTGTCCCACTGCTGGACAAAGGCCTCCCCTCTTTCACGCCACTCATCCCGGTCTTAGGATTCTGATTGCCAGTTCTGGAGAAAGGCTTCTATATCGCCGCGATATCTTCGCGACGACAACCATCTTGTGGTATCCACTTAGTGGCTAGAATTTATAGCCCACCTGTCGGGATGCATTCGACAGACGTGTCCTGCCCAGTCCCACTTCAGCCGTGCGGACTTTTTTCCGACGTCTATAATACTTATATACTTTTTTGTATTATATTCATATTATACATAGAAAACACCCAAACTAAACACAAATATTTGAAAATTGACTTTACAAATATTTGTGTCCGGTAGGAATCGAACCCACAGCCCTCGGCGTAGGAGGCAGTTTGTCTTGGGCGCCCGCTTATACTTCGTGCCTTAACCATACAATACTTACATCAAATTCCAAGTCGAACTCGTACTTGAGCAGATTATGGACGTACCAACACTTGCCGAACCACCGCGTGCCAGTTTTATCCGACTCCAACCGGAACCAATCATTGTCCGCCGCTTTGTTGTTCTGTACGTACTGTAACAAGCAAATGTATTAAAAAACAAAAACTCGACTGCGGTAATTTTAAAGTTTTTTTTGCAATAAAAATCCTCTATTTTGAATTCACATTCTTTTAATATAGCCAGTGTCACTTGCGCTGCTGAGACAAATCTAGTCACAACAAATATGAAACAAGAAAAAAAAAATCTTGTCCACATACATACATACATACAAACATAACTCTCCTTCTGAGGCAATTTTTGCCTGAAATCGATAACAAAGCTAAATACATTTAAATACAAACTAAAGGTGTATCTTTTAGAAAAGTGCTTGTATTGTATTGACGATTTTTGATGATAACTTTTGAGTGTAAATTTATTTTTGTATTTTGTTTTATTACGTGACATTATGTTATTTAATGCGTATAGTTTATTTTATATTTTATGACAATTTTGATTTCCCCTTGGGATTTTTGTTACATATTTTCTTTTTTTGACTTTAAATTTTTGCAATGTTATTTATTATTATTAATTAATTAAGTTATACTATAATAATCTTATAATTGTTAATTATTATTTTCGAACACAATGTATATTGTTAACGAAATAAATAAAAAAATGAAAAAAAAAAAACGGGTAAAAATAAAAGTTAACTGTAAATATGCAACATTGCCATGTCGTGCCAGGTTAGAATAGCATCACCCCATCTCTACCCATGGGTGTCGTAAAAGGCGACTAAGGAATGAATCCAGGTAATGGGCAGCAGTGTTCCATGAATATCTACAACACCTTGCACTGCGCTCGCCAATCCCCCTGCCAAGCATTCTGAGTATGGCAATACCCATGGGGAGACCCATGTTCAGCAGTGGACTGTCGTAGTTGAAGTAGTATGCGACATCTTTCTCTATTATCGGCATAATAAAGAAAGATCTGTTTATTGTTTATATTTGTCACTAATAAATTACATAATAGTTAATTCAGCAGCTAAATGACTGAATGACTGAAGTCATAGTTTAAAAATTAAGTTTTGTTTACGTTCCTTAGCAGTTTTGCTTTCATCAAGAGTTAAATATGGGACAAGATGAAAATTTATATTAAATTCAAGACTAGAGATACTGATAAGCAGAAAGATGTTGATGTTAAAGTATTAAAGACCCTGTATGCAGGCTAATTTTTAACAAATTGTCATGGATCGAAAGAGTGAGATGTCACTCTACATTTTTACTCTGGGCCCATAATACACCTCATACCTAATTCTTTAACAAAGCATGTTTACAACAAATGTACCTACTCAGCCATCCCTTTCCTAACCTACCTACGACTGTACTAAAACCAATTATATAGTATCTCCCCATGATTGTATACAATAGTTAGCAACAATATGATATTAATAAGCTCACTAAGTACCAGAAACGAAGAATAAACAGCGATTTATACCTTAATTAATGCCTGATATTCCTCTTTTAGCCTGGTCGTCCATAGCTCCTTATCTCTAGGCCCAGCCTTCGTCTGAAGCAGTGGGATGCTGCTAAGAGTCTTTCTTGTACTCTCGTCAACCATATTGAGAAGGTTTGTCGCTATTATTTCATTTTAATAACGAATAAAACACGATAAACTGTAAACCTGGGAGAAAGTTTCAAAATGTCAAATGTCATCACGACGTGTCACTTTTTCTCCGGTGTACGCATATATATTTTCGTTGCATGCACCACATAAAATTTTATTATTTGTTATTACTACAAAAACTTTATTAAATATTAAATAAATAAATAAATAAATATACCCATTTTCATAAAATCAAGATTGTGTAAACTACAATGTGAACATTCGAATTGCCTTTCAAAAAGCAAAGTTATTGCAACAACCTGCGACGGTTTTACGTGTAAAGAAACGTAGTTATAACTGCCATCTAGTGGTGAGTAGTAGTACTAATTAAAAAAAATTAGCGACATCTATTTTCGAGTAGCGGTTATAGACATTTCAGTTACATCCAGTAGATGCCGCTACCTTCCGATTTATTACTTGTTTTTATTACGACAAAACAAAACCACAAAATCCACAAATTAAGAAGGCGCGTGGAGCGGCACTGCGTCTCGGACAAAACCTATGAAAAAAATACAGTACCTAGCTCAGCTTCGGTTAGACACTCGAATCGCCTTTATAATTCTTATAGCGTAAGGGGTGGAAGACAGGTGCAAAAGTCCCAAGAGTCTACATTGCTTGGTTGTAGCGCTGTAGGCACTTATTTTCATAAATAAAACATTCCGAAGTATCTTATTTAGTTTTATTATAACTAGGTGACTTAAGTTACCGGTGACATACGAACACGATAACCCAGTTCGGTGACCTAAATCCAGCGTAGGTGGTGGTCCAGGGTGGCTGTCCCAGTGACCTAATTTTTCTTTTTTAAGTCTTCCGGGATTGGAAACTAGGTTCATACAATAGCCTAATTACTCGCTGCAGGCATTTATAAAAAAAAATTAAAGTATAATCATACCAATAATTTATAAATACATAGTTAAATCAATAATTAATTATAATAAGTTAGAAAGGTCAGGGTAGCATTTATTACATACACAACGTGTATGACTCCGACTGTAACGAGATCAAAACGAGATGCAGACTTTATTAAAATTAAAAATCAAAAATATTCTCAGGTATAAGTGATAACCAGGTACAGGTATAATATATTATGTAAGTATAATATATTAACCACTAACCGATAACTAACCGATAGGTAGGTAAAATATATTATTATAGGTACATTCACGTAGTTCCGGTACTAATTTCATTATATCGCACTCCCACTAGTTTTTTCTATTCCGTGCGTATTGCAGGCTGAACCACCTGATTGTCCGCAAGTAAGATGGTTCTGTGCTTCGGATGGGCACGTTAAGCCGTCGGTCCCGGTTGCTGTCTATGATGGCGGTCGTTACACAACCATGTCAAAAGCCTGCTACTTGCAGTAGGTGGTTGAAAAAACTCTGACACCAGGGTTCATCGGGTCGTTGAACGACTCGGTGTCCCACATGAAAAGAAGAATCTTCATTTATTATCTAAGAAAAATATTAGAAAGAGAATAAGCTCTTTTTAACTTTTGACTAGAAGGTAGCGCTGTTTTTATAAAATTACTATTAAAGTAGAGGCGCGTAATTTTGATATCAAAACTATTTAAATTACATTATTATTTATTTTACAAGAACAATAATATCTATACATATTTTGATGAACAAAACTATCATAAATCATTAGGCGCGTCCACACCAAGCGAGCAGCCTCGCTGCCTCTCTGCCTAGCAGCGTGGCAAACGACCAAAAACATGCCTCGCATGCTCGTACTCGGGTGGGCCAAGCCAAAATCAACGCGCCTCAGAAAGCCTATTAATTTATTAGGCGTCCAAATTGGGCCGAACTTGCCTCGCGAGGCAGTGAGGCAGTGAGCAGCCTCGGCTGGAGTGGACGCACCTACTCAAGTTTTTTGACATTAGGCAAAAAGCCTTCCTTCCAACCTAGTTAATAAAAAAAATACTTAAAGATGGCCGACATGCGATGAATGAACGTCGATTCTTTGGCGGGAATTTGAATCAAGAGGGTGAAATTTTTCAAAGAAAATTTTAAAATTGCTTTTTGCAGAATAAATTGATAATTTCTTAGTAAATTTAATTACTAGTAACTTATATTCTAATAGTGCAATAAAAAAGCAACACAGCTTTGCTGCCCAGCCATGGGTCGCAAAAGCAAACGTAAAAAGGGAAACGATGGCGGAGAGGTAAGCGAAGGAGAGGACCCCGCTATGAGCGATGATGCGGGCGACGACGATGTAGACAAATACAAACCTTATAAAACTGAAAACTACATTCGTCAGTATCCGGAGGATGGCGGTGAGTTTGAATATATAGTAATTTACGAGAGCGCGGACGACAAGACGCCGATAGGTGAGAGAGACTTGATGGGCTTGGGAAGCGCATTGAAGCTTAGTAACAAAGGTATCAAGCAATTGAAAAGAATCAATCGTTACAAAATAGCGGTTATATTTGAGCGACCAGGGTTAGCAAATGCAGCTCTTAATAATGTCAAGTCTCAAAAGAGCTAAAGTTGAGGGCGACTATTCCAGCAAGATTAACGGAAGTGACAGGGGTAATAACAAATGTTCCAACATACATGAGCAACAAAAAAATATATGATGGAATTTCTAGTTGCAGAAATGTTGTATCTGTACGCCGATTCATGCGACGTTCCAAAGACGACGAAGGTAACTCCTGCTTGGTACCAACACAAGCGGTATCGATAACTTTCGCTAGTGCAGTACTTCCTGATTATGTGGATATTAACAGCTGGTATTTCGAAGTAAGGCCATACACGCCTCCTGTGAGCCAATGCCTGCGATGCCTGCGCTTTGGGCACATTGGTAAATTCTGTAAAACGCCCAGAGGTGCTCAATCTGCGGTGATTCCCACAATTATAAAGATTGCGTAAAACGGCCAGAAGAAGCAGTCTGTGTTCACTGCAAAGGAAAACATGTTGCAATTGCCAAATCATGCCCAGTGAAAATTCAAAAGCAGAGGAGATAAAAGTTCAGATGCGCAGGGCCTCGTATTCTGAAGTTTTTAATAACAAAAACTTCCCCCCACTAAAAAGTAAAGTAGACCCAGTTCAACAATTGTTTAAATCGGAACAATTCATGAATCTTCTGATTTCTTCAATTATAAAAATTATTTCCGCTAGTAAAGATGCTGAAAATCCCATCCCAATCTCTACTCAAAGTATAAAAGCGCTTTACTTGATTCATTCAGTATCAATAAAACTACAGACCATAAAACTAAGTAAATTCTAATTTATGGATCAGTTTAATATTGTTCAATGGAATGCTCAAAGTTTGTCTAGTAATTTACATGCTTTTACTTATTTTTTATATAATAATAATATTCATGTAGCACTTATTTCTGAAACCTGGTTAAAACCAGGGAAAAAAATTAAAATTAAAGGTTTTAACATCGAAAGATTAGATATAGGTACTAAACACAATGGTGTTGCTATATTAATACAAAATAATTTGCGTTACAATTTGTTAAACACATATTCTGATAACTCATTACAAAATTTGGCAGTTCAGTTACATTTCAACAATGAAATTATTACAATAATTAGTTTCTATAGTCCCACGTTGGCTTCTCCTTCCAACTTTACTTATTCCCGTCTTGATAGTTTGATTAAATCTGTACCGGGGCCTCTTATTATGGCTGGGGATTTCAATGCACACAGTACTTCGTGGGGTTGCACGTCAACTGATGCGCGTGGTATAATTTTGCAAGATGTGATTGATGATAATAATTTATGCCTCCTTAATGACGGCCAAGCAACTACTGTGGGTTCACATGTGTGGAAACCAAATGCATTGGATCTTACTCTCGTTTCTTCCTCATTATCATTACGTTGTAGCTGGTCAGTTCATGATGATCCAATGGGGAGTTATCATCTTCCCACTGTTACTAGTATCCTTGGTTCTGTAAACAGAATTAACAATTCCAATTTAAATCAAGGAAATTACATCCGTCCAAATTTTTCAAATGTCGATTGGAAAAATATCAAGAAATAGTTAGTGACAAATTAACTACTTTTAACTTTGACTTTGAACGACCCCAAGAATCCTATTCTAATCTCTGCTCTTTACTACTAAATTGTGCATTTGAGGCTAATCCCACAACCAGAAATAATTCAGTGCAGCCAAATTTAACACGTAGGAAAAGACCATGTTTGCCTTGGTGGAATAATGCCTGCACTTTAGCAGTAAATAATTCTAAAGCTGCTTACATTCAATTTAAAATGATCCAACATTAGAAAATTATATCTATTTTAAAAACAACAAGCTATTAAAAACTTACCATTAAAAGGAAAGAGAAGCTTCATGGATGGCTTTGTGTGAAACATTTAACCGGCAAACACCTCTGTCTGTAATATGGAAAACAATGCGCATGTTTAATAAATCTTTTCTGAATGTAATGTGATACGGTCTTCTAACACAGATTGGATACCAGCATTTTTAAATAAGTACACAACCGTTTCTCCAAATATTGTCACTACTACTGTTAACTCTCCAGTCACTAGTAGTAATGATTATTTAATTACACCTTTTACTTTAAATGAATTTATTAGTGCACTTAGATCTAGAAGAGATACTGTTTTTGGTTTAGATCATATTCCATATAAGTTATTAAAAAATCTTTCATTGTCAAGTAAAAAATGATTTTGGACATATTTAACTTTCTTTGGTCTAATGACATAATTCCCACTGAATGGAAGGTTGATTGTTTAATTCCAGTTTTGAAACCTGGTAAAGATGCGGATAATTGTAATTCTTATCGACCTATAGCATTAACATCCTGTATAGGTAAAGTTTTTGAACAAATACTAAAACAAAGACTGGAATTTTTTATAGAATCTAATAAGTTATTACCTCCAAATCAGTTTGGTTTTAGACGTGGTCACTCTGCCATCGAAAGTTTGAATAATCTCTTTCTTGACATTCATCATTCCTTCTCATTTAATAAATTTGTTGTTTGTGTCTTCTTTGATATTGTTGGAGCCTTCAATAATGTTAATCACCATGTGCTTGCTGCGGAGTTACAGTTGTTAGGTTTACCTGGAAAATTAATTAGTTGGATATTCAACTTTTTAAATGGTAGGCAAGTATATGTCAAGTTTAAAAATAATTTATATGGACCACAATCGTCATATTTAGGTGTTTGTCAAGGTGGAATTTTAAGTCCTTTGCTGTTCATCTTGTATATTAATAAATTAAATAGTATACTGGGTACCGAAGTAAGAAATTTACAATTTGCTGATGATTTAGCTATATATTGTATTGGGTCTAACATGCAAGCAACAGAAATCAAATTAAATTTAGCATTAGAAAAATTAAAAACATACTTTGATTATTTACATTTAAGTGTTAGTCTAGAGAAAACTAAAGTTGTGATCTTTAGTAGATCTATACTTTTAATATCTCATATATATTATGATGGTAGCTTATTGCCAGTAGAAGATGAAGCAAAATTTCTTGGAGTAATTTTTACTAGAAATTTATCATGGAATAAGCATGTAAGTTATGTGTCAGATAGAGCTTCTAGAGCTTTTAATATTCTTAAATCCTCACTAGAACATCATGGGGGCTGATCCTAAAGTTTTACTTATGTTATATAAGTCTGTGGTACGTTCCCACTTTGAATATAGTTTTCTTTGTTATGCTTCCAATCCTATTTTGGTTAAAAGTTAGAAACTTTACAGAATAAAAATTTACGTTTAATAACAGGTGCAATGAAAACAACACCTATTGTTTCTATGCAAGTTGAATGCAATATACCTCCATTGATGTTAAGATTTAAATATCTCAAATTTAGATTTCTACTGAAATTATTTTCTTTTACTCACCATTCCTTATTAGAGAAAATCGCTGAAAATCAAACTTTGGCCTCTGCATCTACTTCAATTAAATTCCCCTTTATTCTGCTTGATTATTCTGAAATAAAAGTTTATAATGAAAGGCATAACATTCACAAATCTGACAAGTTGGCATGTTACGAAGGAGCTTTTGAAAGCAAATTTTGCAATATGAATATAGTTATAGATAACTCCATTAGAACTAGAGAAGAGCTATATGAGAAACTATCATTATGGCCACAATACCAGCATATTTACACTGATGGCTCAAAAACTGATACAGGTGTCTCTCTTGCATACTATCACAGTGCCTTGAAGACAGGAAATGGATATAAACTACCAAAAACCTGCAGTATATTTACGGCAGAAGCTGCAGCAATTCAAGCCGCTTTAGAATATATAAACAATTTAAATCACTCTTTCCTAAGTGGCTTATTATTAGTGACAGTATGTCAGTTTTATCAGCTTTAAAGAATAACACTCTGAGTACAAATTATATTATTTATAAAATTAAACAGCTGTGGCAAACACTATACAACGCCAATGTTTCAATTGAATTTTTATGGTCTCCAGCACATAAAGGTGTGTCAGGTAATGAAACAGCTGACTACCTTGCCAGAACAATAAACAATAGCTTAATTGGACAACCCAGAAGAATGTCAGTTCCCTGGAGAGATTTAATCCCATTGATTCAAGAGGAAATTAGACAAAGCTGGATAAATCAACGTCAAATTATAATACAAGAAAAAGGTGCATGGTATGCTGCAATCAATAAGAATCTTGGAGAGAAACCCTGGTTCGCTAAGATTAATACCTTTATAAAAAGAAGATTCTTCACACAAATATGCAGGTTAAGATTTGGTCATTGTAAATTTAAAGCTCATCTACACCGCATGAAAATTATTAACTCACCTTTATGTACAGATTGCTCTCTAAATGAAAATCAAACGCTGGAACATATATTTTTCAACTGTCCCGCTTTAAATATTAACCGAATTTTATTAATTGACAAGCTGCAAGATATTTACAAAGACAGTATCCCGCCTTCGCTTCAAGAACTTCTATCGAACCCTGCCACTTTTAATCCAATATTTGACTTTATTATCTCCACGGTTGGAGAGCTTTGACATGGATTTAACCCGGACATGGAATTTTATGAACCTGAAAATTACACAAGAATATATAGAAGAAATGGCATTTTTGCCTTGTTTTTATTGGAAATAAGAAATGAACTATAGAAGAATTGGCATTTAATGCCTTATTTTTGAAAAGATAACAGAAAGAACTAATAAAAGACTAGGCTGTATGGCTAGTACCATTGCCTATCCTGATGGATGAATTTTTAAAACAATGAATGAACGTCAAAATTTCGTAAATTACTATTGTATTACGCTGGAGACGTGTTTTTTTCTCGGAAAGGCTGTGATATTTGTAAATTCTGGTGCAGTGACGTGTCCCAGTGATTGTGTACTTGTGCTCCAGTGAACGACATTGTGGATTTTCCAAGAACAGATAAAGATACGTATCAAGGATTTCATCTGAAGAAATAGAAGTATCGTAAGTATTATCCCTCTGTTTCTGCCCGTTTTATACCCAAAAAAACATTCAGTGCGAGTGGCAGGCTCGAAGTTCCCTTAAAAACATGTCATACGCAGTATACACAAAAAAAAATCCGCGTAAAAATGAACTGTCAAATTGCATGCATTTTCCTAGTTTCCACCTTCAGGAAATCCTTGATTAGCGTGTAAAACACGTTATATTACCCTTAATTACTTGCTCTACGTGTGCAAGTACTCCGTCTGGCTTACATTGTTAAGTTTTGATAAGAATCTGCATTTCATATTTTTGTGTCAGCCTCTCAAAATAGAACTCTTGGTAAGCGATTTTCGCCCTTGTGACGTCGAGCTTCTGTGTTGGCAAAAACTTCAGAAGTTGAATAATATTGTATTTTGCATGATAATGATGACTTTCTACACAAAACTAAACCCTGTACAGTTTAGTTCCCATCCATATTTTTAAATTACTAGAGGGAAGTCTAGCAGTTTCACCCGCTGCTTACCCTTTTTCCCATGGAAAAGAGTCATTTTTCCAATGGTAAAAAAGCCTATATTATTCCACACACAAAGTAAGTATTGAAAGATATTTTCAGACTAACTCGAATACAAACAAACTCAAACACACAAACAAGTCTTTCTTCTTTATATAGTGTTGATTATTATCAGATAAATTATTATCACTAATCATTGCTTTGAAAATTATTTAAAAACTATACTTTTTTTTGTGATTTTACCCAATCAGTGGCCTGGCTGTTTTTGGATAGACATAGTTCTTGTTTATCTTTTCCAGTTTAGGCTCCATACCACAAAATAGAGACTTAAAAGAAGAATCACTCAACCCTTTATCTTGCTATCAAGTCACTGTGTCATGCCGGAAGACTTCAGCCTATCAAGCATAAAATTAAAAATTAAAATTAAATTAAATTAAATATTCTTTATTTCAGGCACAATAAACACCCATATAAAATTTACTGTCGATATTACAAAGTTAGAATTATTATTAGAAAAATAGATTAGGATTACGATATTAAACAATATCTAAACAATATCTATCCATTCATAAAATGATAAGTCATTACACTCATTACATTAGTGCATAATAATGTCACATTCCTTATCTATATACATACAAATTGCTTGCTATTCTCATATGTGGTGTGAAATACAGACATAACAATTTTGTTGTCACTTTTAATCAGTCTTGAATGAAAACCTGCCCTTTGCCTACGCATGACAGCATAAAAGTCATTGACCCTGTTTTCGGCAAACATGCCTGACGCGCTACACCGCCACGGCAGACGCAGCATGGCTCTGAACGCATTGTTGTACTGCACACGAAGAGAGTTATAAGCTCTCCTCGTGTACTGTACACAAATGGCTGGTGTAGAGCGCCTGACAGTATGCCTTGAACAGGGTCACTTTAACTTGGTCTGTACTATGGCAAAACCTCCTGGCCAACATGTTACTTTTACAGGCTAGGCTTCTTCTCTGTCTTTCGAGATCTTGATCATCTGATAAGTCATTTGTTACTACATGACCAAGATATTTAAACTTGTCTACAATTTTTAGGGTTGTTCCACTGAGCTGAACAGGAAGAACAGAATCAGGGCCCTTGCCATGTTTGAAAATCATAATTTCAGTTTTCGTTACATTATATTTCAACTGGTGAGTGTTTGCATAGCGCTCACATATGGCTACTAGTTCTCTTAATCCTATGATTGAGGGACTAAGCAGCACCATGTCATCAGCATAGCTTAAGTTGTTAAGACATTCACCTCCAATATTGCATCCAACCCTGGTGCTGCTTAGTTCCTCAATCAGGTCATTAATGTAAAGGTTAAACAACACTGTCGAAGTTAGGCCGCCCTGCCTTACTCCAGTGGTAAGTTTATAGCTATCAGAAAAGGCATCACCCCACTTTACATGGTTCAACTGATTTGCATACCAATATTGCAATATGTTTACAATGTCGGGCGGTACTTTTGTATTGCGCAGTTTTTCCCAAAGTATAGAGTAATTAATTGAATCAAAAGCACGACTTAAATCAAGAAAGCATGCATAGACTGACGTATTTCTTGAAATATACTTATGTACAGTATTCTTAAGAGCAAAAATTGCCATGTCGGTAGATAATAGACTTGCCAAGTCATCAAAACTGACTCATGTCATGGCACCCTCAATTTACAATAGGTTACCTAAAACAGTCACAGGAGCAGTTGTTGCATTGTTTCAAGAGTAGGCTTAAAAGCTGGCTACTTGAGCACACATTCTACATAAATGATTTTTTTTAAAATAAGTTGACTTGATTTTTCTTTTTGAAAACAATGTTTATTATGTTATTAAATTATATTTTCTGTTTTATTGTACCTGATATGGTTACTTTGACTTGTATTTTAAGTTATTATTTTTATTTTTGATATGAATTGTAGATATAAATTATTATTTATATTTCTACTGTTTAATTGAAAAATGACATTAGTCTAAGCGGGTAAGGTCAAATATCACCCAGAAGCTGTTTTGCCGGCACAGTTGATGCCGCTTTGTTCAGTGATACTAGAAACCATTGTGAATGATTCCATACGAGGAAATGAAAAAACCATCCACTGGATTTCAAGATGGCGGACCTTTGTTTTTTGTATGGCACTAAAAAAATAATTCTTCTGCAGCCCGTCATGTGGGGTATCAAATGAAAGGGCTAGACGAGACGATTTCAAAAATATATCGTTCTAAAACATTTCAGTTGCCCTCTTAGAAAAAAACAAGTTACATTTTACAAAAGTAGTCAAAACATGCCAAGTTTGAGGTCCAGTAGGTACAAAATGGCTGACACATAGTTTCTTAAAAGTATGCCAAATGATCCACCATATCCTTAACTCTAATGTGACGAAAGGAATTTCTAAAATAATAAGATTTAATGTATATTTTGCGATGGAAAGTAGATAATTGGGAACTGCAGTAGGTAAGTAAGAACTGCTTGTGCGCCTCCATAATTGTTTGAGGTGCAATTCTTCTCATGATTGCTTTTAAAGCTAGATTATGATGTGCCGGATCATTTTTAATCTGCGGGCACGGTTGTGCCCCCGAAAAGTCGAGTAAAAAGCGGATTTGCCATAGGTACCATCTTGCTCTACTCATAAATGCTATCGTTACTCGACTTGGTGGGGGCTTGCAGTATTTTTTTGCTAAGGACCATGACTAATGTAATACAATATTTTACCAAATAAAGAATATGAATAATAATCAATAATACAAACCACTGTACAACAGCCGTTGTGGTGCAGTGGTTAGTATGACTGCCTGTCAGGCAGAAGGTTCCCGGTTCAATTACCAGTGGGGCCACTCACAAAGTTGATGTTTATCACTTTGTGGATTTGTTCCCAGTCTGTTTAGGACATTGCAGGCTGAATTACTCTCGAAAAGCAAGATGGTTTTATGCTTCGGATGGGCACTTTAAAGCATTGGTCCCGCGGTTGCTGTCTATGATGGTGGTCGTTACACAACCATGTCAGAAGCCTGCTACTTGCAGTAGGTGGTTAAAAACTCTGACACCAGGGTTCATTTGGTCGTTGAACAACTCGGTGTCCCACACGAAGAGAGAGAGAAAGAGAGAGTTATCAATAACTGTTATCTTATCTGTTCCATTGCAGATGTGAGCGGCGTGGCATGTGGGAGCCGGCGGCGTGGTACGGGGGGGGAGCCGGCGCGCTCGCTGCGCTCGCTTTGCTACTGCTGCTCGCTGCGCGCCGCCGCAAGCGCGCCCGCCCTGCGCTCGCCCGCCCGCGCGCGCCTCTGCCCGACCAGGTATGTGTCAATACCCTTACAGTAATAAGCAAGCTAAAGAGTGCGCCTAAAAAGTTAGAACCGTCGGCAGTAGTCTTCACACAACCTCTCTGTCTGTCAGTAGCATAACGCATCAGTAGCGCAGCACTACTGAACCTCTATAACTTCTCAAACATTTGACGTCTGTATCTAGGGAGCAACTGCTAAAGCTTTGACAGTACGCCGCGGGCCTAACGCGCACTCAATTTCTTGCTGACATATATCGTCGGAGTTTTCTAGAAAGGGCGAATGCGCCATACAAAAGTGCGGCTTATTCGCCCTTACAAAGCACCGACGATATACTGTAAGGTCAATACCACTGTGCGCTCGCTGCACTCGCTTTGCTCGGCTCGTTTTGCCCGCCCGCGCGCGCCTCTGCCCGACCAGGTATGTGTCACTTCCACTGTGCGCTCGCCGCGCTTGCCTTGCTACAGCTGCTCATCGCAAGCAGAAACTGAAAATGCTCACAATACTCCATTTATTTGAAAAGGAAACCGTTAAGAGCGTGTCAGACATGTCCACAAATAGGGTTTCATAGTCGATGTTTCAAAATTATCAGGTTTTCAGCGTTACAAGGGGGTGATGCCATTCTAAGCGGGCACCACTCGGCTCAAGAAATGACTAAACAATTTTTTTTCGTTTTCGCAGGTGCTAGTGACGCGCGTAGTGGCGCCGGCCGGCCCCCCCGCGCAGCCCGCCCGAGCCACCCTCGCCCTCCTCACAGCGCCCGCCGATGACCACCCAGTGCCGCACATCATCGTAGTACACAACTCCACGCAAACCACGATCGCACAAAACACCCCGCAAAACGCACAACCTTCAACCTCCCAACCCACCCCCCCTATCCCCAAATTACCCCTGCCGGAACAGTGGATTCACAAACCCTTTCAACTAAAAGATAAATACGCTATCCCGAGACCGCTAGCGCAATTGAATCAAGATCTAGGAGCTGACTTAAATCAGGAGAATAGGGCGAAGAAATACAGTGCGACTAGGTCCCCGTCGTTAGAAAAGGACGACAAGTCACCGTTTTTAACCAGTGCCAAAGTCGAGGACGAAGTGTTCGGTTTTGATCAGGAAAGTTTGAAGAAAATTGAGACGGAAAACATGCTGTCGCCTAAGAAACCGTCGGATGAATCCCCGAGTAATCTAAGGAGGTTTAGATCGGTCAGTACGCGACTGAACATGTGTAGCGTAAGCGAGACACCGCCTGAGATCGCTCAGGAGACGGCCGAAATGCAGAACTCGCCTCGAGTACTCGAATGCAGTTCAGCTAAAGAAAAATCTTCAACGTCCAAGTTCGATTTCTCGCCCAAACTCTTGGCCGACCACATGACTTCGCCACGTTTCTTCACTCCACCAGAAACTGTCTCACCGATGTTTTTCGCGGAACCTTCTCCTAAATCCGTCTACTACGACACGGTTAGGTCACCGAAATTCTTCCCGGCCACTCCCAGAGACGAAATAGTACCGCAGTCACCAAAAGCTTTAGGCGATAATATTAATAGGAATGGTATGGAAAAACCCGAGTCTCCTAGAGTCCTAAGCGCAAAAGCAAGCCCGAAAGTACATAGTTATAACAAAGAGAACTATTTTACCTTCGAAAATGCCGTCGCTGAAAGCACTCCAAGAGCTTCGCCGAGACCCAGAAAATATGGAGGAAGGAACTCTATAGAAAGAGAAATTTTCACACCTACCGTAGATAAAGACCTGAAAAAATATAGGCGGCACAATAGTTGTGACACTTACAAGAACGTAGAGGTAAACATTCAGAAACTTGACGATAATAAAGTTAAAGAAACTAACTCTGAGGACGTTGTTGACTTCTGTGCCAAAATCGAAACTTTACAAATCGAAGACGTAGAAAAACAAGAGTTCCTTGCCAACCCTTTAAACACAGCGCAAGCTAGGCGGCAGAGGCTTAAATCTATATCTCTTGATTCAGATAACGCTAGAATTATAGAACAAAACTTAGGTCTGCCTATAGCAAAACAAATGAAAGATCAAATGAACGAAGCATACAAAAATCAGGATATCAGTACGTCTTGCGAAAGCGTAGGTCACCTCAAAACGCCTGTGACTGAGAAACCCATATTCAAATTCGAGGAAAATGTCCAAGACAAAGAAGAGGAACCCAAATCACCTGATATCAAAAAGAAAACTTTACGTCATAGCTCCGATACACAATCATTCATAGACATGCCCAGATTTTCACCAAAAGAATTCGAGATCACTGTTACGACTGAAGAAGGTGCGACTGTGGTCGCTGATACACATATCAAACGAAAAAGCAGACCCAATCTGACGATAGACTTAAATAAGCGCGATGAGGCTTTAGAAAAAGAACTACTTGAATTTGAAAAACTATACACAGACGCCGAGGAAAAGAAAGTCAGAACACCGACATTGAAAGTCAAATCTACTTCACTAGATTCATCAGAGACCGTCAACTTATCGCTTCCGCAAAAGAAGACTTTAGAAATCCCGCAAAATTCTGTATCAGTACCCAACACACCTAAAAGACAGTTGAAAAGGATCTTGGCGCAAAAATCGAATTTCTCCGGCCAAAAGATGAATTTTAGTACGACGCAGGGTAATGCAGAACGTCGTCTATACATGAAGGGCCAAGATAGCGGAATATTCTTGAGAGAAAATCATGCCAATTTAATGTTATACAATCCTGGTACTTCGAGGATGGGCTCGAGGACTATGGGGTCTTTTGATGAGAACATCGCCGATTTTGAGGCACCCGAAATTAGCATCTCCGGTGTAGACAATAAAGGCGACTCTAGCCATACGCTCGGATCAAACCTGTTGAACTACAAGCCAAATTTAAGCGTTTCCAGTACAAATTTGAAAACTTTACCAGAAGGCGTGCCTTCGGATGATTTCGAACCCAGCGCCGAAGATGAGAAACTATCAAAGAAACTGCACAGACGCAACTCTAACCAAAGTTTATTATTAAGTACTCACAGCCTACAAAGCTCAAATTGTTCCTTAAGCAGTGCCGGTGCGTCTTGTCATAACGTGAGCACGGTCCGGACGAGTCTAAGCAACTTCAGTCTCAGCGATTGCCGACAAAAGAAACTATCCTTAGACAGATCTTTTGAAAGGCGGGATTCGAATTCAAATACAAACGTGAGCGGTGAATCGAAGAATTGTCTTTTACAGCGGCGTGGGTCGAACAACAGTTTGACGCTGAACATCTGCTCCTCAAACAACTTAAGCAGGCATTCGAGCAACAGTTCTCTAAATAAAGAAGCGAAGCCAGGACAGAAGAAAGGATTGCTCGAACGCAGAAGTTCAAACACAAGTCTTACGCTGAATATCAACAATTCGAATCCCCAACTATCAGGAAACCGAGGCTTGAGCGTGTCTAATTATAACCTAAACGGGTCCACGTGCAATTTAAGCAGGTTCAACAGTAACCTAAGCATAGATAATCCTACAGCCCCTACGGAGACCAAGAAAGGCATATTAGAACGCCGAAGCTCAAACACTTCTTTGACTCTAAACATACAGCCGCAAGAGCCAAGAGATTTGGAAATAGACGAAACCCTTTTAGAACCAAACTTAAAGGATCTTCCGCATCGCGACAAACACAGAAAGTCTTTGAGCACAGAGAACTTGATACCGAAGTCGTATAAAAACCGCGGAAGACGTGGCAATGAGAAGAACTTGAGCTTCGGATCCCACGACGACCTTTGGTCAACATCTTACGCTACCCAACAGGAGTACTCGCAAAACTTGACGTTCGTGTACGGCGACCAGGAGAACGAAATGGTTTACGCGTTCGGCAACGATCCGAATGCCCAGCAGGGCTTCACTCGGAACATCACCACGAAACCGCTCAGTCCTCAGAGTACTTCAGAAGATTTCCGCTTATACTTAGCCAATATGCAGCACTTGCAAAACGCTTCGAGCGTCCTGACGCGGAAACAACTTCGAGACTTGAACGATGTTTTTCAGAATGGTTACTCCAAAGTGAAATGCCATAACAGTATGGAAGGTCAGCATTGCTGCTCAGGGCTTGTCAAAGAATCGGACCTATGCAAGGAAAACCCTCAAATGGCGATACCAGATTTATCATTACCCTGTTCAGAATACCAGAAGTTATTACTTCGAAATCTACATCAAGAGTTCTGGGATATGCCGACGAATTTCCAAGAGAAACCCATAGTTTCCGGGTCACATCCAAAGAACAGATATAAGACTATACTGCCGAACGAACATTCGAGGTTTATCTTGAAGCCTGACGCCGGCTCCAGGACGGAGGGATACATTAATGCTAACTTCATTAAGGTAAGTCTTGACTTTCTATTAATGTCTTGCTAATATGCCGTGTGGCGTGTGATGCCGGCTTAGATTAGCATTGCCCCCATGTCTTTCCCACAGCCACAGGTGTAGTAAGAGGCGATAAAAGAGGCAAGGGCTATTTGAGCAATAAGTTCATATGAAAATCGAGTAAACCTAAAACAAATAGGCTTATTATAGACAGATGGTTCAAATCCATCCTGCGAATTTTTCAATTAAAACAGGTTTTATTTGTTACTTACAGGGGCATGAATACACAAAAAACAGCTACATAGCCACCCAAGGTCCACTCCAGAACACCATCTACGATTTCTGGCTCATGGTTTATCAGAACAGCACCGACTTTGCAACACAGCAACTGGACCTTAGGCCTCCTTCACCGCCAGGGGTCCAAAAAGTCGTCATGCTAACCAATTTCTTCGAGAACAACCGACAGAAATGCGAGAAATATTTCCCGTTGGAATTGAACGAAGAAGTTTCATACCAAAGTCCCGAGTACACGGAGGCTACGAGCTTTTTCAGCGATACAGAAGTACTAACCAACAGTTTCACGATCAAAAACGTGGGTATGGTCAAGAAGTCTGGTTATACCATCCGGAAACTCGACGTTCGATATTGGCAAAAAGTCAAAGTGGATGTGAAAAGTGAACTTTACGGTGACAGTGATAAAGTCACTAGTGATTGTACAAGTGATTCCAGTCATAAACTTAGTACAAGTGAACTTGATACAAAAACAGATACAGCGAGTGATAAAAAAAGTGATTTTGACACTATAACGGTATATCACTACTGGTTCCACAATTGGGCCGATCACAAATGCCCAAAAGATGTGAACGCTTTGCTTAATTTAAGTCTCGATGTCTTAAAAGATGTTACATACGACTTCTCCAATACACTGGACGAACGGGATGAAATTTGCAAATGTGAAAGTAGTTGTACGGACAAATTTGTATTTCCTCCGTTGGACGAGGCTGGTTCAAGTTGTGACCTTGAGATTAGTATACCCGTGACACCTTTACAATTCAATCTGGACCGTTGCCCTCCCACAATAGTACATTGCTCGGCTGGTATAGGCCGAACGGGCTGTCTTATAGCTATATTGAACGGTATAAAACAACTGACTAACGAACAAAAAGTAGACATATTGGGTATAGTATGTAATATGAGATTGAATCGTGGGGGCATGGTGCAGAATTCGGAACAGTACGAGCTAATACATAAAGTTTTGTGTCTCTTTGAGCAAGTGTGTTTAGGGTTATAGCTAGGTTAATGTATATTGAATGGGATTGTACACTAAATGTCCAATATGTAAAATGAAATGCCAACATTATAGGTTAAACTTAATTAAGAACAAATATTTTAAGGGCGTGTTCTACTCACAAATCAGAACAACTATTATTAAATAATTTTCATCGAAATATGAATTCAAAATCTGGGCCTCCCATACTTAGTTTCGAACTTTTTCAACACATTTGTATGAGAGGTCCAATTTAATTTCATATTTCTAATAATAGTTGTTTAGTTTTGTAAGCAGAACACGACTTTAAAATATTTGTACTTAATTGAATATTGTGTAAACGAAAGGTATAAAATCTCGAAACAGTGAAACTATTGTAGGTGGTATCACCGCCACCACGCGGTTGACCATAGTCGACAGATATTTAGCCGAGATTAAAAATTCTATGTCGCCTTTTACGAAACTCCCTGAGGTGGCAGTGTTCTTAGCCGCTACCACATGGCATATTATTCCATTGTACATATTGGACATTTTTATTAACTTTAATAAAATAATTCATATTTGGACGTAGTTATGCCAAAACGATCCAAGTGCAAAATGATGGTTTTGAGATATGGGCTGTCAAAGTTTGGCGGCTTCCAGCTCCTCAAGAAATAAGTCTATCGGTGTGATTTTACTATGCACATGTAGATACTTACGGAAATATTTAAATGATTATTAAAAAATATAGTATTCATTTGTAGATTTTGAACTATTGATAAAAAATACACTTAGATCGTTTGGGATAAATGAGATTTTGTATGGAGTAAAATTTTTAAGTAATTGTCCAAAATGATCCAAGTGTATATTTTTTTATAATTATGTATTCTAATCCAATTGGATGGCAAAAACGGGAGATCTTGACATATGGCGTACCCTGGGGGAGGCAGGGACTGTAATAGGCTGATGTATGTGTATATGTAATGTATTCATGTGATAAAAACGCTCGTTTTAATGCCTGCTGCGCTGCGAGTAGCGGCGGCCACAGACCTAGCCACCACGCAGGCTAGCAAGGTTGTTATCTGCTCACAGGCTCGCCACCGACCTAGCCACTTGGCAGCTTAGTGTGGCTGTTGTCTGCTCGCAGCGCTGTAAGCAGAAGCGGCCACACACCTACCCAACGTGCATGCTAGCGTGGCTGTTGTCTGCTCGCAGCGCTGTGAGCAGAAGCGGCCACACACCTACCCAACGGGCATGCTAGCGTGGCTGTTGTCTGCTTGCCGGCTCGCCACCGACCTAGCCACCGGACAGGCTAGCGTGGCTATTTTCTGCTTGGAGGCTCGTCATAGACCAGGCCACCGGGCAGGGTTGCGTGACTGTTGTCTGCTCCCAGCGCTGTGAGCAGAAGCGGCCACAGGCCTAGCCAATGGGCAGGCTAGCGTGGCTGTTGTCTGCTCGTTCCGCTGCGAGCAGAAGCGGCCACAGACCTAGCCACTGGGCAGGCTAGCGTGGCTGTTGTCTGCTCGCAGGCTCGCCACAGAACTAGCCACCGGATAGGCTAGCGTGACTGTTGTCTGCTCGTACCGCTGCGAGCAGAAGCAGCCACAAACCTAGCCACTGGGCAGGCTAGCGTGGCTGTTGTCTGATCGCAGCGCTGTGAGCAGAAGCGGCCACAGAAATAGCTACTTGGCAGGCTAGCGTGGCTGTCGTCTACTCGCAGGCTCGCCACAGAACTAGCCACCAGGCAGGCTAGCGTGACTGTTGCCGGCTCGTACCACTGTGAGCAGAAGCAGCCACAGACCTAGCCACTAGGCACGCTAGCGTGGCTGTTGTCTGCTCGCAGCGCTGTGAGCAAAAGCGGCCACAGAAATAGCTACTAGGCAGGCAAGCGTGACTGTTGTCTGCTCCCAGGCTCGCCACAGAACTATCCACCGGACAGGCTAGCGTGACTGTTATCTGCTCGTACCGCTGCGAGCAGAAGCAGCCTTAGACCTAGCCACTGGGCAGGCTAGCGTGGCTGTTGTCTGCTCGCAGCGCTGTGAGCAGAAGCGGCCACAGAAATAGCTACTTGGCAGGCTAGCGTGGTTGTCGTCTGCTCGCAGGCTCGCCACAGAACTAGCCACTGGGCAGGCTAGCGCGACTGTTGTCTGCTCGTACCGCTGCGAGCAGAAGCAGCCACCGACCTAGCCACTGAGCAGGCTAGCGTGGCTGTTGTCTGCTCGCAGCGCTGTGAGCAGAAGCGGCCACAGAAATAGCTACTTGGCAGGCTAGTGTGGCTGTTGTCTGGTCGCAGGCTCGCCACAGAACTATCCACAGGACAGGCTAGCGTGACTGTTATCTGCTCGTACCGCTGCGAGCAGAAGCAGCTACAGACCTAGCCACTGGGCAGGCTAGCGTGGCTGTTGTTTGCTCGCAGCGCTGTGAGCAGAAGCGGCCACAGAAATAGCTACTTGGCAGGCTAGCGTGGCTGTCGTCTGCTCGCAGGCTCGCCACAGAACTAGCCACTGGGCAGGCTAGCGTGACTTTTGTCTGCTCGTACCGCTGCGAGCAGAAGCAGCCACCGACTTAGCCACTGAGCAGGCTAGCGTGGCTGTTGTCTGCTCGCAGCGCTGTGAAATAGCTATAAGGCAGGCAAGCGTGACTGTTGTCTGCTCGCAGGCTCGCCACAGACCTATCCACCAGGCAGGCTAGCGTGACTGTTGTCTGCTCGCACCGCTGCGAGCAGAAGCGGCCACAGACCTAGCCACCGGGAAGGCTGGCGTGGCTGTTGTCTGGTCGCAGGCTCGCCACAGTCCTAGCTACCGGGCAGGCTAGCGCTGCGAGCAGACAACGCTTGCAGTGCTGCGAGCATTAGGACTTTCTTGTGTGCAGCTAACCGTCATGGCTAGCATTTGCATGAAACACAGAGCTAAAGTTGCGCGTTAGGTATAAGCAGGTATTCAGGTACTAAGTTTTAAAAGTCTTCGAGTTTTGGTTAAGAGTTTCCGAGATGATTTCATTTTTTTCGTAAGTATTACAAGTTACGTCAAAAGCGAGGTTCAGTATTTTATTTTTTATTTTCTGTAATAAAGAAACATAATGTTTCATTCATATTCGAGATCCAAAATCATTTTGGTTAATAATACTTATTGATTCGAAAGTTATTGGATCATGCGTCTTTTTAAATTTTCTTCACATGTACGATTCAAAATTATTTGATTCACTATAGTTTTTTCTCTATATCTAAGCAAAACGATTCACATGCAATTAGAAAATTACGTAAACTTTCAGCGATTAGATCCAAGTGCTTTTGGATTACAACGATCTTGTAAACCAAATGATCCAAGTGCTTTTGGATTACAACGATCTTGTAATCCAAAAGCACTTGGATCATTTGGTCAATTCTCCGAACATAAAAATTAACGATCTAACGGTTTTTGGATCATTTGTAAGTTTTGTTTGCGTTCACAGAATGTGATTCAAAATATTTTAAATTAATTTGTTATTTAAAAAATATTTACACAAATTAGATTCAAACGACTTTGAAACATGTGCATATAAAAAACATATTTTGCAAAAGGGTTCAAAGCATTTTGAATCATTTCTTAAATTTGAAATTTTCGATAGACAATTTCGCCAAAAGGCGTTACACCTCGCCATTTCCACAGTTTAAAAGATATTTTAATGAAATTTATAGAGAACTTAGATCAGAACGCGCCAAGCCCTGTGGTGTCCTTAACTCATTTTTGATCCAAAGTCACTTGGATCGTTTTGGCATAACTACGTCCATTTATTATGACATTGTTCATCTGGAATTGAAAACAGTTTTAGTGAGAAAAACACTGTAAATAAGTAATTTATTTTTATTATTTACTCAAAATGTAAAATAAGTAAATGGGACGCACAGCATAATACACTGGAGAACCCTTATCAATTGGCGTTGTTAGTTTATAAGAAACTCCCAAAAAAGAGTTGAAGCAACGATTTTTGAAAAATGAAACCTATCTAGATCGATTTATCATCCCCAAAAACTTCTAGATACGAAATTTCGAGAAATTCGTTGGAGCCGTTTCCGAGAGCCCGATTATTACAATGTTCGCTTGTTTAAAGGTATAAGATGTAAAAAAAAATAAGTACCTATGGGAGGTCCAATTATTTTTTTCATATTTCGACATGTGTTCCTTAGAAAAGGTTGTTCAGTTTCATAGACTGATTCACCCCTAAAATAATTGCACTTATTTTTTTTACATCTGTATGTAGTGTTTTTTTGCATAGAAAATGTGCGTCAGAATCGGAGCCATCACTTACCTAAGCACTTCCTTGTAAGTACAATGTCCATTACTTTGGTGACACAATGACGTAAAAATTTGACCGACATCGCAAAAGCAGAGGTAGGTACAGAAAATATTGAAGAGGCCGCGCTCTAACATACAGTCACGTTTAGATCACTCATTGAAAACTTACGCATACGAAATCACATTTCTATCTATCTATTTAATACCTATAAAAGAGCCAGAATTGTACTCATATAATTGGCATCTCCGAAACGGCTCCAACGATTTTCTCGAAACCTCGTATCTACGGGTTTTCGGGGACGACAAATCGATCTAAATAGGAATCATTTTTCAAAAAACGTTCCTTCACGCTTTTGTAAGATCTTTGTAAGATGTTTTGAAACTAACAACGACATCTATGGAGGAGTTTTTAATATACATAGAAATTTTAAATTGAATTTTTTCTTGTAGTTATTTTAAAGTAGCATTTTGTACATACCTAAAAGACTACGAAATATTTTATCAAAACAGTCGGATACTTTTTCAACCAATGAAATTGTTTAGCTACTTGTGTTACATACAATAATAGTTTAAACAAACAAACATTTTATTTAAAGGTGGGTGCTAATTATTTCTATAGGATATTGTACGTACTATGTGAGCAATATAAACAAACAACTAGTTATTTATAACTATGTACAATTTTAAAAATAAGTACGCCTTACGCCATAAACTTCCTCTACTTCTTGTGGGACATCCTGTCTTCTAACGACCCGATGAATCCTAGTCTCAAGAGCTTTTTATTCAAGTAGGTACTAGTACATCAAGTACTTAGCAGGCCTCTGACATGGTTGTGTAACGACCGCCGTCTAAGTGATCTGATCATAAACAGCAACCGGGACCGACAGCTTAACGTGTCCTCTGAAGCACGGAACCATCTTTCCATTCGGACAATGAAGTGGTTCAGCCTGCAATGTCCTAACAAGACTGACACCAGGGCCTGAAATTTGAACCTGCGCCTTTTGGCATTTGTATTGCTGACGTGTCTACCAACCGGGTTACCGTGGCTCAATCTAAGCCTGCGAAATAGTGCAAGTGTATCCGCCGTTATGCAAATTTTCCAATAATTGTAATGACCTTACACGGGAAGTGAAGTTTAAAAATTTGGTATTTAAGCGTGCCACACACCGCGTCCGTATGCGTGACGTGCACGTCATCGCGCGCGTGGAGATCACATTGTATCGTATGGGATTGTATGAGAGGCCGCACGCCACGCTACGCGCGTGATTACGCGCACGCATACGCAGGCAGTGTGTGGCGCCCTTATATCTGTGGTGCGTCCCATTTGCCTATTTGTCTTTTGTACACAAACATTTTATAGCTAAGAAACTGGAGAACTAATGTAAAGAAATGTTTAACGGACTCCAAAATTTAGAATCAATAACTTAGGCAAGCTTTAGAGGGCGCGTATCGCCCCGCGCCGTACTGTCAAACGTAAGCAGTTGAGGTTCTTACTACTGCTACGTTCTAACTTTTTAAGCGCACTCTATAGCTTGCTTATATAATCTTAGAGATCAATAATAATTGAACATAAATTATTATTATTTTCAGAATTTTTATTGTATAATATATTTGGTTGTTAAGTTATGAAGAAAATTTACAAAACGTGCAAACCTAACTATTCTATTATTTAATAGGAAAGGCTCCATCTACCGGGATTAGTCAGAATCTAAATCTCAGCGACTAATAACTCATTCTTTACAGAGAAACATAGTATATAATATACCAAACATTTGTTTTAAAAATGTACCTATTAAATTTGTTATTTTGTTTTTCTATTTTCGAGGCATAACAATGTGATTTTATAAAACTCGCAAAATACAGGGTGTAAAAAAATACTACAACTATTTTAAGGGGTGAACCAGTTCATGAAAATGAACAACTTTCCCTAAGGAGCACATGTCAAAATACGAAAAACAAAATACAAACTTTGGCCTTCCATACAAATTGACCCGGCTGGCCAAGATATTTTGTGTTGTTTTTTCATATTTCGACCTATGTTCCTTAGGGAAAATTGTTCAATTTCATGACCTGGTTCACCCTACAAAATATTTACAGTAATTTTTTTACACCTTTTTTAGATACCTAACTTCTTTTAGCACAAAGTATTTATATTAAATTATTAGAGAATTATATACCTATTGTTTTTTATACTATTTTGCACAAAATTAACTTCTGTTATTATTACAATGACGTGTATTTTATTTAGTTTTAGTTTTTAAGAGAAAATTAATTTATTTTTCGGTTTAGATAGACAAAATGATGTAGGGTATTTAATTTGTTTTAGAAATAATGAATAATAAAAAAATACAGTGTGATCTTAACCAGGACACTATTTTACATGCCTGTTTTAAATGCCTTTTAATACTTTAAAAATAACTGGGCGGTACCGCGATAATTTGATGATTCCTCGTGCAAAAAATCAGAGTAATCCGATGAACCATTCAAAAGATATAAGATAATCATTTGGACGAGCCATAGAGTGGCTCTCTATATCTCGAGAACCACGGCACATAGCGAGGAAGTGATTTCTGTAAATAATTTTCAGGAATTTGTCGAAATTGTATGCCGAAACAAAGAAGATAATCGAAACTTTGCCTTCGGAAAAGTTGTTCAGTTTCATGGGCTGGTCAAATATTTTTTTGCTATGTCGTAGTGTCCTGGTTTTCACCACTTATTTGGGGTGAAATTTCACAAGTGACCGCTAGGGAAAATGCAGGAGGGGCTGGTGATAGGAACAACTTTCCCCAAGGAACATAGGTCGAAAATTTAAAAAAAGATTGGACTACCCATACAAAATTGCCGATCAGCTGATTCAATTTACTATGGGAGGCCCAATTCTTTTTCCCATATTTCGACTTACGTTCCTTGGGGAAAGTTGTTCTTTATCACCAGCCCATTCTGCATTTTCGCAATCGGACACTAGTAAACACCTTATATGTATTAGATTATAAGATTTTAGTCAGCATTTAAATAATAATATCAAATTGAATGTATGTGTGTCTTATACCTATGTGTTTTGTTAGTATTAATTATGATTATGTGATAAAATGAGAAAATATATAAAGTATAGTACAAGATATTGATTTTATTATACACAACCTGTTACAAAATAAACCAAAAATAATATATTTCTCTTTATCATCAATCCACTATAGTGACAGATTGTCAACTATATTGTAAAATGTGATGATTATCCTCGTGCGGCAATATCACATTACTTACCAACTTTTTGCACCTACAAATTAAAACAAATATACAGGGTGTAAGGGACGGCGTAACCAAAACTTTGCAGGTGTTCTCAGACCATATTTATTTATCGTACGGTTGTTTTTACAGCAAAATGTCACAAAGATAGTAAGTTGTTTAGCCATTTTACGGCGTCGTCATCAGCAGAGTTCAATTTGTGAAGGTCCATCCCAGGCACCAGACCATGAAGCTGAACTTTCCCCAAAGAACATATGGTAATAAACGAAAAAAATTGCGCCGCCATACAAATTAACGATCAGCTGACTGACTTTGTGTGGTAAGAAAAAAAAAACATTTTAATTTTGTTCCCACATGTTACATAGGTAAAGTTGTTCAGTTTCACGGTCTGAGCACGCCTGCAAGGTTGTTTACACCGTCCCTTACACCCTGTATTTTTGTAGGTACATATTTTTTGAATTCATGAAAAGAAAAACCCATTTCATTAACATCCTGTATAATAATAATAGGTTGTTCACTTCTATTGTTTCATTAACTAAATGTAATTAGTCGGACATTTACAACTTCTTTTAATAAATAGGTAGGTACCAATTTTCTCACATGTTACAGTATTTTTTGCTATTTCTTTCTTTCCATTTTACGCAGGCGCGTTTATTATTTAAACACTTTACACACGTAGCGTCGGCTTTTGACGTTATTTTTGCGCTGCGTAACAATACGCATTTCGACCTTATTCTCATACAAACATAGTTTATGTCAAATTATTTAACAAATGCTTGCGTCGACGTAGGATGCGTCGTCCGTCAAACCGTTTCACATAAACGGTATTTTTAAAAAATAAGGTTGAAAATCATATTTTTCAAACGCAACGGATAGCTCTGCGCAAAAATAACGCAGAAACGGACGATATGTGTGTAAAGCGCCTTAGTAGAATATCCTAGAAGTGACAAAGTGACGTGGATTCTGACAGCACACCTCCATAGCCTATTCATATCGGGTGAAATTTTTGACCGATAGCGAAAACTCAGAACCGGCTGGTAATTACTAATTAGGAACAACTTTCCCCAAGGATAGTAGGTCGAAATACGAAAAAAAATTTGAGCCTCCCATACAAAGTTGCCGATCAACTGATTTAAATTTACTATGGGAGGTCAAAATATTTTTTCTTATTTCGACCTATGTTCATTGGGGCAAATTGTTCCTTATCACCAGCCGGTTCTGAGTTTTTGCTATCGGTCACTAGTAAAATTTCACCCTTTATACAGGGAGTAACAAAAAGCGTATAACAAGCCGAAAGGGGAGGTCAAGGTACTCACTCACGGAACTAAACAACTTTTCCAATGAAATATCGGTCGAAATATGCAAAAATAAAATTTGGACCTCAAATAGAAAGTCACCGCAACTGATTGGTTTACAATTTTTTTTTATATATCTTGACCCGATTTTGGGGAAAGTTGTTCAGTTTCATGACTACCTTCTCCTCCTTTCGGCTTGTTAATTGTTAGGTATACCCTTTTTGTTTCTCCCGGTATATCATTATATCACTCTTCTTAGGCCCAAGCTCCACAGAGGGAGAAAATTTTGGACCTCCCATACAAAATGTACAACCGACCGAGTCAATTCGTATGGGAGGTCCAACATTTTTTCATATTTCAACCTATGTTTCTTGGGGAATGTTGTTCAGTTTCATGGTTGGTTGTGTTCGTCCCTTAAAATATTCGCAGTTTTTTTTTACACCTTATATTTCTGTAAGTATCTAATAAGAATGTTATTTATGGTGAAATTTTACTAGTGACGAAACGAAGCGAAAACTCACAACTGGCTGGTGAAAAGGAACAACTTTCCCTAAGGAACATAGGTCCTCCCATCAACGCCTCCCATAGTAACTCAAATCAGCTGATCGGAAATTTTGTATGGGAGGTCCAAATTTTTTTTTATTTCGACGTATGTTTCTTGGGGAAATTTGTTCCTTATCACCAGCCGGTTCTGAGATTTCCCTATCGGTCACTAGTAAACATCCTATATGACAACATGTAACAAAATTTGAAAGTCAACAAGGTCGAAAATTGCTTGCACCATCTTTTTTGACAATACAATAGTGAATAAGACGTTGCTAGCGATTTTAGCCCGTATTGAATTTTGTAATTTTTACTTGAATTTTTAATTCTTCACCATATGATTATTAGTTTTAAGAGACAGTCAGCTGATCGGTGATTTTGTATGGGAGGTACCTCAAAAGGTAAAAAACGGAATCCTAATAGGATCACTCTGTTGTCCGTTTGTCTGTCTGTCTGTCTGTCATTCAGTCAAGACCCTTTATATCAGGAACGCGTAAATACCTATATCGAATTGAAATTAAAACTGTACCTATACCTACTCAAGTCTATGGTCGCTAGTATACCTAGTTGCGAAAAAATTCTTCAAGTAAAAAAAAAAACAGCCATTTATGCAGTAAAAACGCGTGTTTTTTACCCTCTCGAAAAGTGGAGTATCATTTGAATAGGTTTACCAACCAGAATTAGCTACAAATCTTAGTACATAACCCTCGGTGGGCGAGTCCAACCAACTCGCACCTGGCCGGTTTTTTCATATTACGACCCATGTTCCATTGGGAAAGCTGTTTAGTTTCATGAACCTTCACCTCCTTTCGGCGTGTTATGTTATATCTATTTTTTTTTTCAGAATTGTAGTTTTACAATACCGGCTATGGAAAATGGATATGTCCTTCTAGACGAACCGACCTTAAATCCCTGCTTTCCCCGTAAAGGTTACAGCCGCGAGTCGACATAGGTACGTATGTCCGCAGTCGCGTATTCATATTTGTCTTACATATTATGTACACAAGGTGCTAAGTACATATCATCTTAGAAGTCCGAGGTTGCCTTAGAGTCATCTCATTCAAGGTATAACCCGGATCTCGGACGCACACAGCGTGATTTTTTATATAAATTTATATTCGTAAAAATTATTCCGTCGTGATTTTTTCAAATTGAACAAAGCTGAAAACTTTGAACAAATTATTTGAAGTGATTTGAGTTGTTGGTAATTTGGACGTCGGAGTTTTTGGAAGACGTAAGTTTAGATTATATTTTTCTTTGATGCACGTAGGTATAAATCGTATGGAACAATTTTATATGTATAACTAACGCAGATTTAAAGAATAGATTCCAAATTGGTTAAATTGTTGTTTACCTCTGTATCATATTAAATACATATAGGACATAATGATCAGAATGTCAATAATGTTGCCAATTCGAGGACCATTCTTTATCTGCGCAAACTGTACCGAAACAAAATAATTCTAAACTTTTTGCATCGACACGGTGACATAGTAAAACTGCCCGGCTGCCCTTATCACGTTAATTTTCTTTTTGTGTATTTTTTTACTGATTTAGGAAAATATCAAGCAAACAAATCTACCTACCGTAGTAATTATCATTTCCTTTGTAAATACTCATCTTAAAAAAAAAAAACAAGAAACATCTTCAGTTTTTCGGACTGCCTGAAAATATTGCTTGCCTATTTATGTATGTAGGTACATTGAGTCATGTTTTTCAGTTTCATGGAACTGATATCGGCACACGTGTGCCTTTCCAGTATTCTTGTACATACCAACGTAAAATCTAAGCACACGGTAGCGTCTCCAGCCAAGTTCAATCAAAGAACTGGCGGGTCATACCAAATTAAGGGTGAAATATTACGTACCTACACGAACTATTTGGCACAACTTTTCACTTGAGATTTTATTTAAGATAAACACAGCTTTAATTTATTTATTAAGACTTTTACAACTACTTAGTAGGTATCCCGAATCTCTAAAGAGATAGATCCTACCAACTGTTATAAAAACATTGATGACCAAATATAGGTATTCTTACAATTCACTCAATGATTGTGTGACTGATCTACATACGGCGCTTTTCACACATAAGGTCCGTTTGTGCGTTATTTTTGCGCAGTGCTATCCGTTGCGTTTGAGAAATACGAATGTCCACCTTATTTTCACACCGATACATGATGATGATCTTTCCGGCCGGTTTCGACCATGGCGACCACTTCTACTCCTGATCAAGTCGGCGCTGATGCGCTCGCATGTGGCTATTGTAGGCTATTTTGGCAGTAAACTCCCGTGCACAGTGTGGGCACGTGAGTTTGCCATTGATATAATTGTAGTTAATGGCGGCGGGAGGACGGGCCTTCAGATCATCGCGTTTAGCGTCAAGGTCTGCTTTATGTTGCTCCTCAAAGTCGCGGATTCGCCTCTTTACAAGACCGCGCCATTCTGGCCATTGTGCTGCCAAAACCTCAAATTGAAAGGGTTCGATGTTGCATCTTTTCATGTGTCTCTTCTGAACATCTTTAAATCGGAGGAGTTGACCGCCATGCTATCGCTTGCCCTCCTCTAGCTCAGAACAAAAGATGCGCTTCGCCACTCTCTCATCCGCCATCCGGGATACGTGACCGCACCACCGAAGCTACCGACGCATTAAGTAGGCTTCAATGCCACCAACATTGGCTCGTCTTAGAACTTCGGTGTTTCGCACTCGGTCGGACCATCTGATCCTCATGATGGTGCGAAGGCATTTGAGGTGGGAACGATCCAAAGTGCGTATGTGGAGACGATACACACACCAGGTCTCGGAAGAGTACAGATGGTTTGGCAGCACAATCGCCATATATACCTACAGATATTTTTGTCGCTAGTTTAAGGTCGTGCGAGCAGAAAACCTTGGAACGCAGCTTCCCAAATGCTGCAGCTGCAACACTGATTCTGCTATTGATCTCAGCATCAAGGTCACACTTATACATACGGTTTATGTGAAAGAGTTGACAGACGCATCAGTTAGCGCAAAAATATCGCACAACGCTGTGTTGACGGAAGCATCTGATCAAAAACCTAACCCAGATGATGATGAGATGAATATTTAAACTAGCCAAGTGAAACTTTGAAGTGCCTGCCAGTAAAATAAAGCGATCAAATTTAACTCTACCTACAGCTGATTTAAATTGTTTGCTTTATTGTACTAAAGAATGCTAAACAATCTTTAAGATTTATTTTTCTGTAGCTTGGCAACCATTTATCTACATTTCTCAACTTTTCTTCGCAACTTTAGCCGGTTGTATATTGAACTTGGCTATAAATACTTATTTACATTTATGTTTTTGATGGGATTAAGCCTATCAATGAGAGTCAGATTACGCGTCCCATATCTGTTTTTAAAACTCACAGACGAATCTTCCTATCGCAGTATATCTATAGATAGCATAGTATCTTGAATTATATTTTCAAAAACCAAATTTAAAACATCTGGCGTTTCAGATTTTTTGCAATCTTCAAAAATGTATTATACCTAAATCAGATAATATGTATTTAAAAATATGTAAATTAAGAACAGTATGAGTATAGTTATTGCGATTTTTTGCTACGTCCTGTTGGTTAACTTACCGTGACTACCTAGTCTACCTACGTTCGGTCATAAAATACAGGGTGTTAATTTAATTACGTGCCCTAGCTTATGGGTGGGTTCTATACTTCTATCTATATCGATAAAAAAAGCCGTAAAAAATTCAAAATATTACTGAAAAAAATACTTATCTGAAAATAAATGATCGCTAGGTAGGTGTACTGAACTTACCCATGAGGCTCTATCCACACAGCAATTTTATTTCGCGCGCTTTTTATAACACACTGAATTTTATGCAAAAATAACGCTTGCTTTTTCATACAAAACTAAATATCGTGGTACTAAATACGCGAATAGAATTTACTGTGCGGACAGAACCGAAATAAGCTGTGTCACTAATTCAAATCATTAAAAAAGAAACACGTAATTATAAACACCCTGTATCAGTCTCAAAATGTCTGAAATTGTTATGATGTTAGGTATGTTTATAAATATCAAAAGTCTTAGCCGGTCTATCAAACATAACAAACAACTACATAAACTTTATCAAAATAAGTTTATTAGGCAGACTTTACCTAGGTATAGGTAGGTACATTATTTAGTTACCTAACCTTCTACAACGTTTTACAAAACAACCAATATCTATGAGTTAATTTTGTATGGTAATTGCATTTTTTTTTCGTATTTCGTCTCATGTTCCATGGAGAAAGTTGTTCAGTTTTATGGGTTGTTATGTAACACACAGTAGGTACCTACCTATATTATGTTTTAATATTGCACCAATAAACTTGCTCAGATAACATAGGTATGAACAGGATGTTAGTAATAATGTTGCCAATTCGGGTCCATTCTTTATCTGCGCAAGTTGTATTAACGAAGGCTTAAAGCAACTAGGTAGCTGGAACAAACATTATTGTTAATAATAATAAATACCTACACAAAAGGTGCTTCTTTTATGTCATAGTTAAGTTAGTGCTCAATTCATTTTCCCATTTATGGCAATAGATGACAGCCGAAGTCGATTCAGCTAGTTATAGACTACGACACATAATAATGATGTGTTCTATGTAATCAACAAACAAACTGGCTTACGCAGGTACCTACCAAAGAGCTCTGCAAATGTTTGCTCGAACAATCGCCATGAAGTTTTAAAAGTCAAGTTCATCGCAGCGTTTGAAGTCACGAATCAAAATTATACAGGGTGTAAGGGCCCTTTTCCTGTCATGCGTATTTTCGCACGCGCGCGGATCTGGTCCGCATGCGGGCCGCACGCATCTTATCTTTTGATACATGTTTTTCCTATCATGCGGCTAGCACGCGCGCGGAACGCGGATTGACGCAAACGAAATCCCTGTCCTGCGTGTGACCAGGAGCGTGCTATCATCCGCATGCGGACCAGATCCGCGCGCGTGCGAAAATACGCATGACAGGAAAAGGGCCCTAAGGAACAGGGTCGTGAAAATGCTTAAAAACGACAGCTTTCCGCAGGCCTTTCGCCCCTGTTTCGCCCCAAGTCCTGGCGAGATGTCGAATAGTTTGACAAGTAATTTCTATAGAAAACATGCCACGTCATCGTTTTTTTCGTATTGCCCAACGCATGCGTTACGCAGCGTAAAAATAACGCACAAAAGTACGTTGCGTGTGTTTCTCGCCTAATTTGTGAAAATACTTGCCATACTTCTTTATAAGTAAAAATGAATCACGTGGCATTTTGCTCACGTGAATTATTCACGTGCGGCGGTTGACTGAGAATAAATATTAGTACGCCATTTCATTATATAATGTGCAGCTGTCAATTTAACGAGCGGTTTAGGCTACTGTTTACAAAGGATAATTAATTTAAAAGTCCTTTTTTACTTGAAATTACACGTCAAAGCAGTAACAATTGTGTAATTTCATATAATTTAACACATTATTTTCAAACACGTTCATTTCTTTAAAGTCGTGAATTTGATTCCGCGCACGGAAGTCCGAATTTCAACTTCTGTAATTTTTACATTATTAAAAAAATTATGTACGCTTTATAACGACAATAGATGGCAATTAAACGAAACGCACCAAGGATTTTGTTGTGTTTAGTGATTTATGGCGGCGGTAGCGGTTAATAATACTGCCACCCTTTTAGTTCACTCAGGTTGTTGTAGACGTAGAGACACAAATGCAATACAATACCTACAAATATGCTTTATTGTACAAGAAACAAAATAAAAATACAATGTTACATAAATGAAAAGACAAATACAATACAGGCGGCCTTATTGCTAGAGTAGCAATTTCTTCCAGGCAATCCAAAATAGGGTCGAGTGAACCTTCTGTAAACGTAGAGATTTTTACATCGGCTGAATACGTACCTATCTGTCGACCACTTTATCCACAAACTTTATCCGACTCGAAACTAGCCCACTGTGACATTTTTCTTTACATTGTAGGTATGAAAGAAAAGATTATGATTAATTTTTATGACTTATGTTATGATTATGACAATTAATTACTTACTTTACTACAATGCCATTGTCATACTTACATTGTATAAAGTCATTATTTCAACATTAATAAAATTCTCTATAAAACTGTGATCTCAGGTAGTTAATGCTTCATTGTTTACCTAGGTATAGGTATTGATACCGGAATAGGCTTTTTTTAGGTGACAGCAGGTGGCAAAGATTAGTAGGTATCCTAATGGATGATGCACGCACATCCAGCACAACAAGACGCGGGTGTTTCTGTTTTCTTTTTAATAAACTAGATTAGGTAGGTATATGTCGAGTCGATATTGAAATGAAGTCAGGTGAGCGTGAGCCATTCCGCCGCCGATAATAGTGTGAAATTTTACTAGTATAAGTAGTATAACCGATAGCGAAAACTCAGAACCGGCTTGTGATGATAAGGACCAACTTTCCCCAAGGTAACATAGGTCGAAATAATATGGAAAAAATATGTGCCTTCTTAGTAACTCAAATCAGCTGATCGGCAATTTCGTATCGGAGGCCCAATTTTTTTTCATCTTTCGAACTTCTTCTTCTTCTTTTTCTCCTGTCGATGGCAAAAATAAAATTTTGTGCGCCCAGAATTCAGCCACCCGGACAGCATTTGCAGTAGCTAGCTAAGATTCAGGAAAACAACTCGCTTCAAATGACTCCGTTTATGCGTCGGGCCTAAGAATTTCTTGATGACTTACACAAAGTATCAACAATTATTTATTATATGTAGATAGGTCAATGGGTAAAAATTACTTCCGTTTTTGAGTCCACCATGACCTTTCTTCGCACTAAAAGAGTTAATGATGAGTTTCTTATTTCCGGAAGTAGTACCTACCTATTCAATTTTACATAGGTACATAAATAATATGTTTCCCGTGGGTAGCTACTAAGGGATTTGAGAGCTTATGTGTACCTATTGCAATTTTAGGCGACAGGCTGACAACCTGTCGCTATGGTGATACAGTCTTCTGAAAGACTCTCAATTTTTTGTTAGAAGTGTGGAGTAAATTGCCGTTTTATAGCCGTTTACGCTCTGCCTACCCCGCGAGGAATATAAGAGTGATTATACGTAGGTATGTAAATAAAACATGGGAAGGAACAAAATAGGCAACCTTCAAAATTACTTTGTAGAGGCCATAACATTTTAGATTATTGTGTTAAAATGTATTGCAAACAACTACCTATTTGTAGGAAGCACCTTACTACAACTACCTACTCATTCAGGATGTAGAAGAATAAGTAGGTAGCTTAGTGGAAAATTATAAATAGGCGTTTTTGTCTAGAAATACAGGGTGTAAGGGACAGTTCTCCGAATACATTCTGATAGGTTGCATTGAGACCACGTAACTGAACAACTTCCCATAAGCAAATAAGTACCTATTTTAGGAGACGTAAAAACATTTTTACCTCCCATAGTAAATGCAGTCAGCTGATTGTGATTTTGTGGGAGGTCAAAAAAATATAGGTACCTACTTTTCCTGAAAAAAAGATCTTACGGGAAGTTGTTCCGTTTAATGGTCTAAATAATATGTGTGCCTAAGTATTCGGAAAGCTGTCCCTTACACCCCGTATAGGATGAAATAAATGGTCTCAATTCGAATTTCGAAGTAATAAATTATTTTTACCTACTTTTGTTTAGATTAGGATGGGAGTTATCTAATATTTCAAAGTGGGTTATTCGCCATTTCTAGTCATCTTTCTTACTGACATCTACCTGTGTCTAGCACTGGGATCTTAACAACATTTAGTACCTAATTATTAGTAGACATACAAAAATGACCTCCGCTCGTTTGTTTATATTAATATCGTGCAAAACCTATTAAATAGTACTTAAGGTGGTTCGTTACGTCATACAAACGAAAAACTGCACTTCAGTCGGGTTACACATGAGCTGTAGAGTTTCTTTTTAAAGAAACTTTATTCTGAATGATGAAGGCACACGTAAATTTGTCGCAAAACTACTTATAGTTAAAAGATAATCAGTATTTTCTGCACAATAAAATTAAACGTATTTATTGCAGCAGTAGCTCCATCTATTTTCGTAAAGTGGCGACTCGCTTTTTACGGGGAAATCTGATGATTTAAAAATTCTTTTTAGTGTTTTGCGACAATCTTATACAGGGAGTAACGGAAAGGGTATAACAAGCCGGAAGGAGGTCAAGGTACTCATGAAACTGAACAACTTTCCTCATGGAACACGGGTTGAAATGTAAAAAAAAAATTTGGACCTTCCATAGTAAATCAATTGGCTGATCGGCGATTTTGTATGGGAGGTCCAATAATTTTTTGACATTTTGACCCATGTTCCATGGGGAAAGTTGTTCAGTTCCATGAGTACCTCGACCTACTTTCGGCTTGTTATACCCTTTCCGTTACTCCCGGTATACCCACGGGACTCCCCATCAAGTTTTTTAAACCGACTCTTGTCTCCTTTACATACATAACTCCATTGAACTTTTGTATGGAAAACGGAACGCCTTAACAAACTTAACCTACTTAATTATTAGGGCCAGCGCACATAGAGCACCTTCAGAAGCAAATAGGTGAAAGGAAAGGTAGGGTAGGTTTTTGAATTGCGATTGATATTAGCCCAGTACAGTCCAGCAAAAAAGAGTAGACAAAAAATGAGGGCGCCACTTTCTATGAAAATTCAAAATTAAATGGAAACATTGACTATGAATGGCAACAATTTAGTATGATTTTTTTTTCAGTTCCATTTTATTTAATTTCTACTCTTTTTTGCTGGACTGTAAGTTTGTCGTCTAGGTCGTGACTAAATAACTGAAATTCTTAGGTATTTTGGTTGTATCTACTCAACAATAGATGGCGTTTAAAAAAAACTACTAATAAAAATTACATACCTATTTTTCAGCACCTGATCAAGCAGTATGCCAGCGGCGACCCGGTCTCGAAATATGGGACCTCTGATACCAGAGTTCTTCGCAGGGAGATCAGTCTTCATCACAGGAGCCACAGGGTTTATGGGGAAGGTAAAATATTACGAAAATAACGCTTTGCTATGGTTCGACAACTTCGTGCGCGACCTTCCTGCGGGGTACAGAGGATATTGGATACCTCGCCACCACCACCGTCTGTCACCCCTAGAGTAGAGCTAGGGAAGGTCCCGCACGAAAGTTACAGTCCAGCAAAAAAGAGTAGACAAAAAATGAGGGCGTCACTTTGTATGAAATTTCAAAATGAAATGGCAACATTGACTATGAATGGCAACAATTTAGTATGTTTTTTTTTTAGTTTTTTTTTGCTGGACTGTAGCTTGCCAGTAGGTAGAAAATATGCATCCGAAATAAGCAGGGATTTTGTGTACATTCCAAATCTTGCTGGGTTTTTGAGTGCGATAAATCGATTCATATCTTCTGAAAATCGTTGCTTTACCCCTTTTTTGGTAGATTTTTATAAACTTACAACGACATCTGTTGTCAACCCGAGGAATCTTAGTCATCCAGATACCTATATTATAAAGTAAAATGAAATAAATAGGTAAGCTATTAATCTAGATCGAGATATTGATACTAGCTATTTCCCTCCAGGTGCTAATAGAACGTCTTCTCGCCACCTGCCCGGACATCGCTCGGCTGTATCTGCTGATGCGGACCAAAAGGGATGTAGCTCCTGAAGCCAGGCTGCAAGTGCTCAAGGATTCCAAAGTAAGACCACCATAGATAGATTTCCAGTTAGGGATAGAAAGAATGAAATAAAGAAAGATACCGAATTAAAGTTGAAAATAAAGAATGAAGGAGATAATGACAATACAATAAAAGAATGAAAGGTAAAAGAATGAATGGTGACAAAAAAAGGAAGGATGCAAAAAAGAATGACGATAAAATGGCTCCTGGCAACCTGTCTGGACATTGCTTGGCTGAACCTGCTGATGCGGTCCACGAGGTATGTAGCTCCCGAAGCCAGGCTGCAGGTGCTAAAGGAATCCACGAAAATTAATTCTTTTTCGTGCCGGACATCGAGTCGTCTTCCGACCCAACCAACCCTGGCGTCAGAGTTTTTCAACCGACCAACTACAAGTAGCAAACATCTGCCATGGTTGTGTAATAATGACAACTATGAATCAAAGAAAGGTAACCAAATAAAGTTAAAAAAAAGAATGAAAAATATAAGAGAGAATGCCAATAAAATTATAAGATGAGAAAAGAATGAAAGGTGAAACGACGAATGACGTAAAAATTAAAAAGAATGAAGGATAAAAGAAAGGATGATGAAACAATGAAAGTTGAAATTTTAAACATGAAAGGTGACAGATTGAACGAAGTTTTCAAAAAAGTACTTTGCTAAACCTTGTATTACAGAATCTATTGTAGTAATTGAATGTCACTACACGTTTTTAAACCCACATGGTTCCCAGGTGTTCGACAAACTTCGCGAGACCAACCCCTCCCAGCTGGACAAACTGGCGTTAGTTCCAGGTGACGTGACGCAGCCACAACTCGGCATCAGCACTGAGCATCTGTCACTGCTCCACGACGTAAGTGTCGCCTTCCTTCTTCACCTCCTTTAGCGGCTGGTCCGATGGCGTAGTGTATAATAATAGCCCTAGCTGCCTGCTTCGCCGAGAGGATCGTAAACTCGTGGGTTCGATCCCCACCGACGCAAAGTTTGTTAAGTTAATTTTCAAATATTTTATTTGTCTTTAGTCTGGGTGTTTTCTGTAAATATGTATTTACAAAAAATATGTGTATTTCATATCAGGTATAGTTCCCATAGTAAAAGCTTTGCTTAGTTTGGGGCTAGACTGTTTGAAATTTCCAGGATATTTAATTTTTTATTACCTTCATCCTTCCATCCATCGCCTTTTCCTATTCCTACTTTTCCTTATTTCCGTCTGCTCATGTTTCTACACCTACTCATACTCATTCTTTCCTATCTCTGTCTTTAAATCTCCTTCCCCTGTTTTACGTTTTCCTACTTCTGCTTCTCATTTTCCTTCTCCTATTACTTTTTAAACTCCGCAAGACCAGCCTCAACCAGCTGGAAAGCTGGCGTTCCTTCCTCATAATATTACGCAGCTACAACTAGACATCATCACATCAGTACAATCATTCTTCTTTTTCCACTTCTTCTCGTCCTTATAATACGTGGTCCTTCTGCTTTACTCTACTACTACTCTTTCTACTACTCTTTTCCTCCTCCTGCTGCTACTTCTCCAACTAATCTTACGCCTCTTTTTCATCCCGTTCTTTTATCTCTCACTTTTAGTCTGCCAGGTACAGTCTCTACCGCTCACTCATGAATAGTCCAAAATATAAGGACTCAATTTTTTTAGACTATTATATTTTACAGCAATAATTGTTACTCTTCTAGATACAGCAACATTTATTGAATCATACAACATAGTTTTTCCGGCTTGCGGGTTATAAATCACAAGAAAATCGAAACCTTAAAAGTAGAATTGTTCATGAGTGAGCTTGAATGACTGTACCATTTAATTTTTTTAAATTTATATATTTAATTTATACAATTTACAGTTTACAGGTAGAAACCAAAATTACTGAACAACGAACAAATTAAATATTTATAGAAGAGAAATAAACATAAAATATTTGATCTAGTTCTAACTAGAACCCAACTTATTTCAGGTATCAGTGGTGTTCCACTCAGCAGCGACCCTCAAATTCGACGAAGAGCTGAAGCAAGCGGTCGAGCAAAATGTCCGCTCAGTTATGAGAGTCATGGATATATGCGACCGGTTGCCGCACATGGAGGTACGTGAAACTGCCAGATTAAACATGCTTCCATCCCTAGCGGAGTAGGCATAACTGAAATAACTAGGTACCTACATCTGACTCTTCGAGAATGATTTTAGAAAAGCTATTCATCTAGTTTTGCAGGTGTGCAGGTGATTAAATCGATCTAGCTAAAATTTATTGTTTCAAAAATATCTACAGCCATTTTATCAATTGGTGGTAAAGTCCATTGGTGCGTTATTTTTGCTCAACGCTATTCGTTACGTTTGATAAATAATATGATATACCACGAAAGCATTTGTCAAACAATTTGACATAAATAAACCATATCACTATGATATTAAGGTCGAAATTCGTATTGTCTCAACCCAACGCAAAAATAACGCATAAACGGACGTTGCGTGAGTGAGCAGGTAAGTAGTTTAAAAAATGCGTAAGTATAACTAATGATAGATGAATCATCACATTTCCCCAGGCCTTCGTGCACGTGTCGACAGCCTACAGCAACTGCGAGCAGGACCACATTGAAGAGCGCATCTACCCGCCGCCAGCGCCCCTGGATCAGCTGCTCGCGTTGGTGGACTCCGCACCGCCCAAGCTCCTCACTGAGATCACTAACAAGTGAGTTGAACCACGGACTTTCTGTATTTTGCAATCCCCCTGACTTACAAGCTATCTGTGCCTAATTTTACGAAACTACAGGCTGCGATGACCTGGTGTCCATCGTGAAATGAAGAAGCATAGCATAATAAACAGGTAGACACAGTGCTCAATGGCTAGACAATGTTAAGTAATGGATTGACACTAGTGACGCCTTTGAGTGACGCAACCATTCTGGCACGACTGGCGAAGAGTAGAGACGACTTTGCGATGGTGGTTGCCGACAGGCATGGCACTAAAAGAAGAAGAAGTGCTCGATGGATTTCGTTCTTTCGTTCTTCGCCTCAATACCTAGATGATGACATTGTTAGTTTAAAAATAACTTACCTACAAAAAACGCATCTGTACCTATCCATCCGCCACTGGATTTAGTGGATTCTGCGCCTACAAAAATTCTGACTCAGATCAAAGTCCATTCGCTTAGATAGTGCCGCGCTGACAATTTCAATCACATAGAGTTACGTCAAATTTTGTATGGTGTTGACTTGTCATCGCGGCACTATCTTAGCGAATAGACTCTATTAGCAAGATGAATGAAGAAAGAAAGAAAGAATGATGAAACGATGACAAAAGAATGAAGGATGCAAAAAAGAATGAGGTAGGTACAGAATATCGAAATAGGTAATTAGGTACACTTTTGAAAACTCTTTAAAGTAGCAACTATCGAAAATATTTTTAGAAGCTGACTTACACATTAAGGCCGGCCGCACACGCCCGGAATGCTCGCCGGAATTCCGGTCCCGGTTTCCTCGTCCGGGGCCCGGAATGCTATATTTTCATACAAAATGTTCTAACTGCCGCACACGTCCGGTTCCATTCCGGCCGGAATGGAAAACGGTTGCCCGGAGCTGAATCAAACCGGCGGCGCTGTCAGTTCGGCCGGTTTCAAAACCGGATGACGTCATAGCGAATACATCGCTCCCATAGATTTTGTTCGAGTCGCCGCACACGCCCGGAATTTTCCGGCCGGAATCGTGCCGACGCAACAGTTTTTTTCTTGTTCAGCGCCAGTGGCAATGTAGTTACAAGTAATTTCTAGTCCTCCATGAACTCCATGATAACGTGCTTTGACATCCGCGTCACTCAGAGCCTCTCAGAGTAATGGCGGGAAATATTGAGGTTAGAAAATTCCGGGCGTCTGCGGCAGGCGCCCGGAATTCCGGACGGGGAAATCGGACCCGGAATCCGGGCGAGAATTCCGGGCGTGTGCGCCCAGCCTAATCCATTGAATTGAATGGGTTTGACCAATATGGTATTCGTTCGTTCTTCGAGTGGGACACCGAGTCATCCAACGACCCGATGAACCCTGTTTTCAAAGTTTCACAAAGTGATAAATATCAACTGTTTGACTGACCCCACCGGGAATTCAACTCGGAACCGTCTGCGTCACAGGCAGTCGTACTAACCATCATCATCTTCCTGCCCTTCAAATTGGGATAACGATTTATTTGGGGTCGACGCAACATGTCTTTTTCTTCCATTCATCTCTATGAGCAAACCCACACTTATCTACCTACGCCTTTATTTTTCATATCGTCTTATAAGTCGTACTAACCAGGTCTTTATGGTATTTTTATTAATTCTCTTTTCACATCTCAACCTCAATATAGATAATAGATGGCGCCAGCCAATACTTAACACTATTGTTTTCTTTCAGGTACATAGCCCCGAAACCAAACACCTACACCTTCACTAAGGCCATAGCTGAGAACGTAATCGAGCAACACGGACAGAGAAACTATTCCGTCGCCATCTTTAGACCTTCCATCGGTAAGATTTTTCATAGGTACCTACATATATCACGCCTATATCTGTGCCGTGGTAGCGGCTAAGAATACTGCCACCCCTAGTCTACTCAGGGTGTTTCGTTCGTATGAGGCGACGTAGAGTTTTTGACCTCGGCTGAATATCTACCGACTATGGTGTGCTATGGGTAACCGCATGGTGGCGGTGACACTACCTACCTACAATAGCATTCCTAAAGAGGGTTGACGTCAGGCAGGCGGCCGGTCATAAAACATAGCCAAATCCTTTTGCAACATGATTTTGTGTTCAAACAAAACGTGTTGCGCCGACCCCAAGCACAGCCCCAAGTAATTGGGATAAGGGCGGGAAGATGATGCTATCACGCCTACCTATATCCCTTGCGGGGTAGACAGAGCGTAAACGACCATTTACCCTACGTCTGACAAAAGTATGAGAGTTATTCAGAAGATGACCATAGTGACAGGTTGTCAGCCAGCCTGCCCAAGGGAAAAATATGGGGTGATGCTATTCTAAGCCGGCACCATAACTAAAAATCACTACGTTATATTGTATTTTTAATCTATTTCAACACTTCACAGTCGTCTCATCGCTGCGTACGCCTTTCCCCGGCTGGATAGAAAACCTGAACGGCCCCAGCGGCATAGCGGTCGCTGCCGGCAAGGGGATACTGCACGTTTTCAACGTCAAATCCTCGGCCAGAGCTGATATGATACCTGTTGACATCGCCATTGATACACTCATAGCTGCCGCTTGGGAAACTGCTGTGGATAAGTAAATATTCATATGAATTTTCATAACTTTTGCGAATAGAAAAAGAATAATGCGCCATCTATTATCGAGTAGAAATACTAAATCAGACAGTGCCATCTATGAGAGTAAAATCGAACGAAAATAGTTCATTCTAGCGTACATAGATGGCAGTAAAAAAAGCGCCATCTATTGTCGAATAGAAATACTTTTTGGTAACAGCGACATCTACGAACTACTACTAAAACTAAATTAGTTCACTTTTCTTGATGTAGATGGCGCAAAATATTTTTTTTTATTGCTCATTTTTCAGTTTGGATACTAGTTAGGCGAAAAACTGCCTGGATACGATATGATTTGATTAATATTCCCGCCAAGAGCATATGAAAAATGTTCTTAATTTGTGTTTACCAGTGAATCGCCTGTTTAACATGTTTAATTTTTGTTCCAGATCGCAAGAAATTCGCGTTTACAACTGCAGCACATACGAAAACCCAACAACTTGGCTAGATTTCGAAATAGGCCTTCGAAAATACTTTTTGACGATGTACCCGTTCGATAATGTCCTATGGTACCCGTACGGTGTAGCTACAGAAAACGAGTAAGTTGAAAACAAATTATATCATTAGTAGTAAGTGATTGCGTAAATTCGTCTACCACTTTACACCACTTTACCTGCCTAGAACCCTTACCTTAGGATGCGTTTCCACTTTTACCAGAGTGAACAGGAGCAGAATTGTTTGATCTAATGTGTAACACATTACAAATTGCAAAGTGTTTTCGTTTTTATTCCAGGTATTTGGTGAAAACTCTGTCCTTAATAACACAGACTATTCCGATGTATTTGGCGGAGTACGCTTCTAGAATATTCGGAATCCAAAAAAAGTAAGTTCCAAATATCGATTAACCTCTTGAATACCACTGGCTGGATATCGGGTCAGCGAGAAAAATGCCTCTTTGTACCACCGACTCGATATCAGGTCGCTCGGTCCCAATACGTTTCAAACCGCTTGGGAAATGACGGTTTTTGACATTTCGAAGTACTGGGATGGGGAAGGTTAATTCAATCCATTCCGTTTTTGTAGTCATTCATAAGACTCAAAGATTCTCACTTTACTTTATGTTAATTACGATATTAAGTAAACAACTTGAGTTTATTTTATTAGCCTCACAGCTCAAAATATCATATTGTCTTCACTTAGCTCAAAACACCCTTTCACCCCTTATGTTTAATTGTCCTACAGAATCAGCTACATAACCGCAAACCAGCGTGTGCAAGCGATGGGCAATGTGCTGAAATTCTTCTCGATGAAGGAGTTCCGTTTCGACACCACCAACATGAGACGACTGAAGGCCAGGCTTTCTCCTGCCGACGCGAAGATTTATAACTTGGATGTCGGAACCATCAAGTAAGAAAATTATATAAAAATAAAAAAATTACTTACAATATTCGAACTAACGACTTTCAACATACCTTGGTGGATTAATTGGTATACATACCTTATTGGTTTCAAACCCCACAAGTATGTTTTTTGGTTCCCTTATTTTTTCTGATTCAACTTTTGTGTACGACTTTACACTGCTTTTAGAACTCAGTGGGTTCAATATTTTAATTTCCTATAATATTACTTTCAGCTGGGATGAACACGCCCGTGACTTCGTGATGGGAACCCGGAAGTATCTGCTCGGTGAGAAGGACCAGGACTTGCAACAGGCGAAGAACCATCTACGCAGGTAACACTACAATATACATAAGAATTAAAGTACTGCGTTCTGCGACTAAGAATTGCTGTGGAGTGTGGCGCAGTGTCAAATAAAAGTGTTAAATAAAAAGTAACAAGGAGTACCATAACCATACCATAACAGGAACAACAGTCCACTGCTGGACATGGGCATTCCCCTATCGGGGGTACTGCCATACTAATCACGCTTGGCAGGTGGACTGGCGAGCGCAGTGCAAGATGTTGAATTGACAGGGAACGCTGCTGCCCATTTCCTTGATTCATCCCTTAGTCGTCTTTTACGACACCCACGGGTAGATATAGGGTGATGCTATTCTAAGCCGGCACCACACGGCAAATGACAAATTATTATTTACCCGACTGCCTCAGAAGGAGGAGGGTTATGTTTTTCGAGAGTATGTATGTATGTGGACAAGAAAATTCTTTTTCACGGGCTACAGCCCAAACGGATTGTTGGATTTTGACATATGAGATGTCGTTAGATTCGTCTCAGCAGCGCGAGTGACACTGGCTATATTAAAAAATATAGATTCAAGATGGCGGATTGTTACAGCAAAATACTACTTTAAAATTACCGCAGTCGGGTTTTTGTTTTATAACACATCTACTTGTTAGTAACTTTTTATTTGCTTCTTAAACCTACCCATAAAAAGGAGGTGGCAAATAATTGTGGCTTCTGATGGTAAACAGAAAGATAGTTAAATTTTACATTCATTTCAGAATGTGGTACCTCCACTACGGCTTGTCAAGCCTCTCGATCCTGCTGTTCCTGCGTCTGCTGCTGCGCAACCAGGTCATAAAAGACTTCGTGTATGGAGCGCTCAGGCTGATCATGTCCGTCTGCTACACTGTCTACTGTAGTGTTGTCAAGAAAATTGATTAAAAAGATTAGATTTGAGAGTATTTTGTACCTGATAATGTTGCTCAATTTTGTAATCAGTGTGTGTAGGTATGCGTCTTCCGGTATTTTTAAATAGTTACGTACGATAATACAAACAAATATTTACATTTTTGTTAACTTATTAATTTGTTACTTATTTAAAGAATCTAAATACTTTATTTTATCTTTAGGTGATTTCTATTTTATATAGCTATTGCATAATTTATTACGGTTTTAGGGAAAGACAAGTATTTTTTTAACTATGTATGTTTTGTAAACGTATTAGTTATTTACTTAGATGTAAGAATAATTAGGTACTAATGTAAATTATTGAAAATAAAATGTCTTGATTAGTACTTTTCTTTATTTTATGCATCAGCCTGAATTAACATCAATACATAGTATGACATGAAATCGATTTTATCTACACTCAGTTCGTAATATTCGTTTTACAGAATCGAAAGTACGAACGTAATGAACTGCATTACGAATATACAGCCTTTAAAAAAAAACTTTCATACTACTGGCAGCTACATAAAGTAACTCGATTTCTAGTATTTGAAAAAAAATTAAACGAATTGACCCGCGTACCAAATTGTAATCTGTTCCAATTTGACACTGGCCATCAGTAAGTCGAATGAAAAAAAACAAGTGTCACCCGCGGCGGGAAGACACTTGAAATTATGAGGACTTATTTATTATTAAATCTTTGCTTCAAATCATTTTTCAAATTAAAATTCACCGATAAATGCTATTTAATTTTAAAAGTTGTTCAGTTTTTATGAGCCTCCATTTTAACGTTTAGTTAAAAAGTTACTTATGTATAAAAGTCGTTCAGTTGGTGGTACAGTAGATAGGCTTGCAATCGCCATAGTGCAGTGCGGAGGTTTGAATTATTTTTCATAGTTTTTCTTGTAGAGTGTAGATAAAATAGTGTATGCAACTGCAAATAATTAGGCTTTAGAATGCTCGTGTCAAACTATTATCACACTCGGCTGCGCCTCGTGTGATAAACAGACACTCTCATCCTAAAGCCTCTCATTATTAGGCAGTTGCATAAACTACTATTTATCTCTGTCTGTCGTGGGATTCGCTGATTTCTCCTATACCACACAACGGAATATGATAAAAAAATTTCAAATAGTTAAAGTCATTCAAGAGGAAGATCTTCTTTTCGAGTAAGACCCTGGTGTAAAAGTTTTTCAACCACCTACTACAAGTAGTAGGCCTCTGACTGAAACTATTTTTATAGCAGACTTCGGTCCCAAATCCCAGTAAAACCACAGAATACATAATAGTACAGGTACAGAAGACGCACTCCGCCATAGCGATTCAACAAATATAAATCTTTACGCGCGATAATAAAGTACAATTTCCTTCGCGCCGGCTTTGGATACCTACTTTTATATTAGCCTACTCATCGCGCGCGCAAGCAAAAATGAGCCGAATGGCTGCGCGCGAAAGTTCTTCTGCCGCTGGCGCGTCCTGAAGGTCACAGTCAGCGCGCTCAGTGGGGATGTCACTTTCGAATTTTAAAGGAGGAAGGCAGATAGGTTCAAAAACTCTGACATCAGGGTTCATCAGGTCGTTGTAGTAGTAGGTACCTAGATAATAAATAATAATTTTATTACATAGCTAGAATCTATGTAGGTACCTATTTTCTTACCTTTCGATATCACGCGGTAACTTGTGGAACTTGAGGCTTTTATCACTAGAATTTTATTATTCAAGCAATTATAAGAAATGCAGTATTTTCTTATTCTCATTTTCGCGTAATTTACGTAAATTTAGTACAAAGAAAGAATTAAGAGCGGCAACGTGGGAGCGCGTGCGTAACGAGCGGCGTGCGGCAACTCGGCAACCCACTGATTAACCTCCCCGCGGGTGTCGCCGCACGTACTTGTAAATCTATACCTACGCAGCGGAGTGCGCCAGGCCTGGTAAAACACGTTTGTTTACATTCTTCAACATCCTTGTTAGTGGACGCACACCATTACTTTGGATCAATGTCGTTCCCTTGGATCAAAAAGCGAGTAGCAAGGTCGGTAAGAAAAACAAAAAGATAGCTGTCTCTTTCATACTCCAAAGATATCGTATGTTCGTCACTTTCACTCGCTGTCTTCTGTCACTCATTCAGCGCATTAGTATTAGTAATCTGTGGCAAAAAGCAAACAAAAAGTTGTGCTTGCAGTTGCAATATTTTATTGGTTTTGTTCTATAAATTCCTTAAAATGGATAAGCTGCCCCCTAAACCGAGAAAACTAAAAGGGGCAACCAGACAGGAACTCTTGGAGCTCGATAAAAACGTAAAATTTGTGCTGTTTTTGTAAAAACACAATCCTAACCTATAAGATTGTTTACATCTTGAATTTCTTGTAAATATTTCCAGGAATTAGTGGAAAAGATAATTCAGTTGGAAGCTCACTGTACACAGCTCAGAAATATTATCAGCAAGAATCTGCAAAATGATTCTGAACCTGAGAAACATGAGAAGAAAAAACCTTACGACTTCAAAAAGTATGTATCATAGTGTTGTTTTTTTCACTTGCCTGGACTTGCACATAAAGTTCAATAAAAAATAAAAAACTTTACCATAACTTTGCAGTTGGAAGACATGATCAGGTTCATTTTTAGGGTTTCGTAGTCTACTAGAAACCCTTATAGTTTCGTCATGTCTGTCTGTCTGTCTGTCTGTCTGACTGTCTATCTGTCTGTCTGTCTGTATGCCGCGCCCTCATATCTTCGTCAGTTTTAGAGCTATCGACATGAAATTTGGTGAGAAGATAGACCGTGTTGACCCAAATATAGAAATGTTAAGAAAAAATTATATTAAATATTTTTTGGACCCCTCCCATACAAGTGAAAGGGGGCAAATTTTTTTTTTCTTCTGTAATATTGAGTAGGATATCGTTGAATAGGTCTTTTAAAACTAAAGTGATGTTTTTTTGAAACAAAGTCACTAAAATGTTTCTGTCACGAGATATTTGCTTTTAAAAAGGGCGTTTTTGACCCATAATTTGTTCCAGCTGTAACTTCTAAAGTATAAACGCTAAAAATTTGAAATAAATATGGAATATAGCTTACAATCTGAAATTACAATGAAAACTATAACGGATATTGTACCCTTAAAGGTTTCAGAAAAAATCAGTTTTTCTATTTGCGGTTGGTCATCATACTGCTGCTAACAAACCAGTAATAAAATTAAGTTTGTAATGGTGAAAAACCTGATATTTATACGTTGACTACGAAACCCTATTTGTGGGCATGTCTGACACGCTCTTGGCCGGTTTTTACATACATACCTACATACATATATCACGTCTATATCCCTTGCGGAGTAGGCAGAGCATTAACGGTTGTAAAAACCATTGTCATACACCATGTCTGACAAAAGTTTGAGAGTCATTCAGAAGACGATCAACTCTCAAATTCCTTAGTAGCTTCTCACGACACCCATAGGAAAGATATCGGGTAATGTTATTTATTCTAAAGGGCTTATTTTTTTGTGTGCAATAAAATATCTAATTAATTTCACCAGGTGCCATTTCCGACGCATCCTTCTCCGGATACTATATTTCGGGTGGGACTACAACGGGCTCGCCGTGCAAGAGGACTCGAATCAGACTATTGAACATCATTTGTTCAGCGCACTGACCCGTACGTGCCTCATTGAGAGTCGGGAAACCTCGCAGTATCATAGGTGTGGGCGTACAGACAAAGGTGTCAGTGCTTTTGGACAGGTAATTCAATCACAATTCTACAGGCGGGTATTCATTGGGAACATTTCGGGCACAAAGTTTCATAACATTGCATTATTACATACAAAAGTTCCCCAATAAATGTTCCTAATGAAGACGCATTTTAAACAATGTTTTGGTATAAAGTCCCCAATGAAGGTGCATCTTCAAAATTGTCCGAGAACATTGTATTTAGAAAAGGCTTTGGTTTAACTGTTTACCAAATTAAACAAAAATCACAAACCAAAAAATGCATTTTTAACCCAAAAAAGGTAAATGTCTACCAAAATTTGACACCCTATTTTATACATTTATTTAATTTTACATTAGCCAATTAAAGCACATGAGATCACAAATAATATAAATTATCTAATAATAGTAAATGTTTACCAAAATTTCAACTCCAATTTATACCGAAATGTTATCTAAATACTACCAACGAATACTACCATTTAATTACTTTAATAAAATATATGCTCCTCAAAAAAGTTTTGTTTTCCCAAAATAAGCTAAGTTTGCCCACATTTGGAATAGCATTTAATTATTGAATAGACTGTCAAATATTAACGTGATGCAAAGTGGGAAAACATTTATTTACAGAAACAAGAATGAAATAATTACAGTTAATTAACTAAATTATAAATAAATAACTTGGCCCCAAAAGGCTGGCAGCATTGCCCCTCTGCCCCTTTGGTCACCGGATGCCTCGATGAGACGTCCAGATTGGTCATTGAAGAACCCTTTCGCCGCGGACCCCCAAGGGACCAGGGGACATTTTCAGCCGCGACTATAACCAAATTTGGCGCGAAAAGATTTCTTTTGGTCTATACCTATGTTTAATTGCAAATATTGTAATTTATTTTGGAGCGTTGGCGCGTAAATTGGTTGTACTTAATTTGGTAGACATTTACTAATTTTGGCTTTCGATTACATTTTAAAGTTCGAGCATAACTTTATCAGATAGACGCACTTTTTTAATTGCGTTGCGGATTTACTTTTTTACGCATTCGTTTTTTGGTAGGTACCCTATTCATTTTTTGGTTTACCTTGTCGTTAAACGTGTTTAGGTATTAAAAACTGATTTTATATATCATACAATATGTTTGTACCATTTAGAAAATTTATTGGGAACTTTGTTGCTGATGTGTTTCTTATACAAAGTTTCAGGGATTTTGTCCCAAATGAATTCTTGGCTTTATAAACTATTTAAATTTTGTCAGATGTGGTGATAGCAATCATATTTTTACTGCCTACGAAAGACAAAGGCATATACTATAATGTATGTGTCTTCAAAAGAATTGAAAATTTTCAGGTCATATCAATAACCCTACGCAGCAAACATCCAGTGGAAAACCAGCACGACATTGCTACAGAGTTACCCTACTGTAAAATGTTGAACCGACTGCTGCCGAAAGAAATACGGACAGTTGCCTGGATGCCAATACCGCCGGAACTACCACATTTCAGTGCCAGGTGTTTTTTTATTTTTATTCATTTATTTATTTATTTTTATACTTAGTACAAAAGGCGAGCCTATAGCCACGCGGCATTCTGTACCGGCCAACCACAGGGAAGAGAAAAAATCTCTTCTTCGAGTTGGACATCAAGTCGTCCGACCCGATGAACCCTGGTGTCAGAGTTTTCCAACCGCCTACTGCAAGTAGCAGGCCTCTGACATCTTTGTGTAACGACCGCCGTCTAAATGATAATCGTAGACAGCAACCGGGACCGACGGCTTAACGTGCCCATCCGAAGCACGGAACCATCTTACTTTTTGGACAATCAGGTGGTTTAGCCTGCAATGTCCTAACCAGACTGGGAACAAAACATAGTGATAAATAAATATCAACATTGTGAGTGACCCCAAGGGGAATTGAACCCGGAACCTTCTGCGTCGCAGGCAGTCGTACTAACCACTGCGCAACATCGGCTATCGAGAAAAAAAATTACAGACTTATTTCTTATTTACTACTAAAATGTATGGATTGGAGGCTTGCAAGAAACTTTAAGAAGCTATATAAAATGGCTACCACGTCACACCACACCAAATACTACACATATTACGAGCAAATAGCTGCCCCCCATCATTTGCGAGCGAAGCGAGCCATACTGTGCCCCACCGAAACTACACATATTATTATTTCATGTGACGCGATCACGCGAGCCACGCCAAAATTACACTACATTTATTGCGAGAGAAGCGAGCCATGCCGAAACTGCACGTTAGCGAGCGAAGTGAGCCACACCACACTGCGCTATAACAAAACTACAGTCCAGCAAAGAAGATTAGAAATTAAATAAAATGGAACTAAAAAAAATTCATACTAAATTGTTGGCATTCATAGTCAATGTTGCCATTTAATTTAAAAATTTCATACAAAGTGGCGCCCTCATTATTTGTCTACTCTTTTTCGAGTAACGCGAGCCACACTAAAACTACACGCATAGCGAGCGAAGTGAGCCTCACTGCGCTGCTATACCAAAACTACACGTATAGCGAGCACAGCGAGCCACAGATACTGCGGCACCCCAAAACTAAATGTATTTTGAGTGACGCAAGCCACACCAAAACTGCACGTATAGCGAGCGAAGCGAGCCATACTGCACCACACCACAAACACTATATACATGTATTGCGAGCCATGCCAAAACTATACGTATTGTAAGCGCAGCGAGTCATACTAATACGAGTATTGTATTCTTTTGTTTTCATTTTCAGATTCGACTGCAAAAGACGAGTATACAAGTACTACTTCCCGCGCGCGGATCTCGACCTACCCGCAATGCGCGCCGCGTGCCGGCACCTCATTGGCTCGCGCGATTTCCGCCATCTTTGCAAAATGGACGTCGGGAACGGCGTCACGGAGTTCATCCGCCATCTCATGTCGGCTGATATTCTGCCGGTGGATGGCGAAGGGGAATCTCGTAAGTATTGCAGACTAGCGACCTTGGAGTATACATAAGCAAGCTATAGAGTGCGCCTAAGGCCCCACGGCGTCAAATGTATGAGAAGTTATAGAGGTTCAATAGTAGTGCTGTCACTGGCGTTTTGCTACTGACAGACAGAGAGGTTGTGTGCAGACTACCGCCAACAGTTCTAACTTTTTAGGCGCACTCTAAGCTTGCCTAAGCATACTCTAAGCTAGCGACCCGTTTTCCTTTTGGAATATGTAGCAATTATAACTACCCAACTGCCCCTTTCCCCAAATGCGGTTTCTACCTTTTTAACATCAGTTAAAAGAACTACACTTCTCATCAGAAAAATCGAGACACTTAGCAAGTTTACGTTTTGTAGGGATCTGGGGGCACGGCAGTGCCCCCACCAAGTCGAGCTGAAAGCGGCACGGCCGTACCATCCTTTTCTCGAACCACTTCAGGCCATTTTCGACCCCCCCATAACTCCCTTGTCGATAAGTTTAGAACCCTCATTTCAAAATATCTTATCAAGCACTGCATAGACACGATACATTTCAAATTTCATCTAATTTATACCAGTAGTTTAGAAGTTATAGTTAGTCAAAGTTTCTTAATTTTCTGCCTGACTGACTGACCGATCATCAAAATTCTAAGGTACTTCTAGCAGACTGAGGAGCTTCAAACTTAGAATACAACTTGTATTTAGTGTACGAATAAAGGAAAAACTATAACATTCTGCAAATTCGGTTGCAACCGCATAATTAACTTTGTATTTCCATAAAAATGTATAGGATTACAAAGTTAACTTTGCGGATGAGCTTTGAGGAAGTAGCTGTATCTGTGACTGAGGCTCAAGAAGTAGTTCCAGAAAAGAGAAAGAGGAAGACTACCTACAAAGAAATGAGATCACAAAAACATTCACTTGTAAAAGAACCAAGTCTCGCCTCTCATTTCTTCTACTGTAAAAAGGTGTGAGATCATGTGATGCCAAGTCGGTTATTGATTTATTCAAGGACTACTTCAGGGAACTTTCATCTTAAGCTATTGCGTAATTAGGTAACAGACATCATCTTATAGTAACCATATCGATAATTAAAATCTTTTATATTTACAATAACTAGAATGACTTGGCAATCGCACACTATTTGCTTGTGAGATACGATGGTCTGGTGCGATGGCCGGGTCATTCTAGTTATTGTAAATATAAAAGTTTTTAATTATCGATACGGTTACTATAAGATGATGTCTGTTACCTAATTACGCAATAGCTTAAGATGAAAGTTCCCTGAAGTAGTCCTTGAATAAATCAATAACCGACTTGGCATCACATGATCTCACACCTTTTTACAGTAGAAGAAATGAGAGGCGAGACTTGGTTCTTTTTACAAGTGAATGTTTTTGGTGGGATCACGTTATCTGAGACATATGTTTATTTTGGAATAAATGTCTAATGTTCAATAATGAGTATTACGAGGAGGTTTCAAAGTCAATGTCGATTTTCTACATTCAACTTTTTATTTTTTGTTTGACTATGAAAATGATACTGTCTCGTTTCTTTAATGAGGAGTTATTAAGAACCTCAAAAGTCCACTGCTGGATATGAGCTTCTTTCTAAATGTTAATCTAAGCTGGCGTCACAATGCAATAAAACGTTATAGTGACCATTATGATATACAAGAAATATAGAAACCTTTTCGAAACCTGCTCTTGTTTGTTTTTGTGTCACATTTACTACTACTTTCCTTTAGATTTTTATAGTACGATATTACTCTTTTAATTCCAGAGCGCTAATACTAATACTAATGGGTTTTACTGATTACCAAATTTTAAAATAAACTATTTATTTCTAAAACTTTGAACGTTCCTCGCCTCTCGATGACCTCCCGCGCCGCCTGCTACTCGCATATCACCCCCCTTCAACCCTTCCCCTGAAATCGTATTTAGCTGCGTGGAACCTCGCCTTAAGCATAAATATTTAATACTAGCGGCCCGCCCAGCGGTTTCACTCGCTGCTACTTACCTGTTTTCCCGTAGAAATGGGATCTTTGCCCGTAGTAAAAAGTCCATTAATCCATTCTAGCAGAAGTTACTCATCATGACCATGTGCCAGCAGAGGCGGCCTGTCATGGCGAATAACTTTAACTTTGAAGCCATTACCGTATCTCTTATAGTTTTGATGGGATGCTGGTGGTCTACATCAGGCACTCCAGACCCTCGTGACCATGTGCCAGCAGAAGCGGCCCGTCATGCTGAATAACTTTAACTTTGAAGCCATTACCGAGTCTAATAAAGTTTAGATGGGGTGCTGGTGGTCTACATCAGGTACTCCAGACCCTCGTGACCATGTGCGAGCAGAAGCGGCCCGTCATGCTGAATAACTTTAACTTTGAAGCCATTACCGAATCTTTTATAGTTTAGATGAGATGCTGGTTGTCTACATCAGGTACTCCAGACCCTCGTGACCATGTGCCAGCAGAAGCAGCCTGTCGTGCTGAATAACTTTTACTTTGAAACCATTACCCTATCTCTTATAGTTTAGATGGGATGCTTGTGGTCTACATCAGGTACTCCAGATCCTCGATGACCATGTGCCAGCAGAAGCGGCCCGTCATGGTGAACAACTTTTTCTATAAAGCCATGACCGTATCTCTTATAGTTTATATGGGATGCTGGTGGTCTTCATCAGGTACTCCAGATCCTCGAGGGCTGACCATGTCCGTCTTTTATATGATAGTAATAGCAGTGCCAAAATTCGCGAGGATCGGTAAAGCGGTTTAGCTAATTTGGGTAATATCTGCTTTATTTCCCCGTTTTCCTGCTGCTAACCGTTTTCCCGTAGGAATGAGGAATTTTCCCGTGGTAAAAAGTAGCTTATGTTACTCAGGGATGTTGTAGCTTTCTAATAGTGAAAGAATTTTGGAAATCGGTTCAGTAGTTTCGGAGTTTATCGATTACATACAAACAAACAAACAAACAAAAAAACAAACAAAGTTTTCCTCTTTATTATATTTATTTAATATCTATTCCAGCAACAACAATGTACTACTTGCGGATCGAAGGCAACGCGTTTCTTTGGCACCAAATCAGGTGTATAATGGGCGTATTATTATTGGTCGGACAGAGAAAGGAGTCGCCTGACGTTATAGCCCAGCTTTTGGACGTGGAGAATACTACAAGGTAAGTCTTGTGTGTGTGTGTGTGTGTGTGTGTGTGTGTGTGTGTGTGTGTTGCTGTAGCAGTAGCACCATATCAGACGCATCATGGGCCTCGGACAGAGAAAGGAGTCCCCTGACGTTATAGCCCAGCTTTTGGACGTGGATAATACTACAAGGTAAGTATTTTGTGTGTGTGTGTGTGTGTGTGTGTGTGTGTGTGTGTGTGTGTGTGTGTGTGTGTGTGTGTTTGTGTTCGCGTGTGCGTGTGTGAGTTTGTATGTGTGTTGACCAGATCAGATGCATCATAGTTAGTCAAATCAGCTGCTCGGCAATTTTGTATGGGATCCATTTATGGGGTCCATTTTCTTTTTGATATTTCGACCTATGTGTATTGGGGGATTCGGGAAAGTTGTTCCTTATCAAGTTATCACCAGTCGGTTATGAGTTTTCGCTATCGGACACTAGAAAATTTTCACCCAGTATTGTCATGTAGTGAAGCAATATTAAGTAACGTAATTTTTCTTATTAATTTGGTAATTTGTAATTATACCATTTTTCAGAAAACCCCAGTACAATATGGCGTTGGATGTACCGCTCAACTTATTCGCAACCAGTTACGATATAGACTCAGATTGGTATTATGACAAGGAGGAATTGAAGGTTGTCATCTCACATTTGCAAGCGGAGTGGACCATGCATAGTGTCAAGTAAGCTTTAGTTTTTTACTAGCGGTCCTTGTTTCGCCCGCTACAACTAATTTTCATGCGGTAAAAAGGCATTTTCCTGGCATACGTTATACAAATAATCCATCCACTTAAATCACTCAATCTTTTATAAAAAACCGCATCAACATCCACAGACATAAAAACCCCAAAATTTGGTATTGGATAAACGTCGAGAACCAGGTAGATCGATAAATATAAAATATATAACCTAACCTAAAAACAATCGCGATAGACCCGGTTAAATCTCTCTAGTACGAGACCGAAAAAGCTCTAAACTCCCACCCAATACAATACGTATAGTGAGCGAAGCGAGCAAGATATTTCAAGTTAAATTGCACTGCACCATTACTAAACGGACATTAATTCTTTGGAAAAGTTGTTAAGGGAAAGTTTTTCATATAAGTGGACTTGTTAAATCTTTAAATGCTTAGTTTTTTTACAGCTAAGTAGAAAATTTCTTTGTTTTCAGGACAACAATGATCAAAGACTGCTTGCAACAACTAGAATCGGACCTTCAAAAAATATGCGAGAACGGAACAAAAGATACAGAAACCAGTGAGATAGAAAGGGACAACACTACATACTCAGACTGTCTGCTACAAGGGGTGAAACCTAAAGTTTATACGCCCCTTTTGAAAAGAGAAACTTGCTGTAAGTATGAAATCATACATACATACATACATACACTTCTAATCAGAAAAATCGAGATACTTTTGATTTTATTTTTAAACAAAACAGGAAGTCTGTTAAAATTTCATTTGGATTTGGAGCATTTACTTTAGGATTTATAAACCTCATAATCATAATACTCACTATTAAATCATATCAGGAATTTATTTCTAAAATATGCACATTTATCTAATAATCTGATCTGTACAAAACATAAAATTGCAAGGAGTATATATCACGCTTATATCCCTTGCGGGGTAGGTAGAGCGTAAAAGGCTGCAAAAACGACCATTTACACCAGATCCGACAAAAGTTTGGGAGTCATTCAGAAGACTGTGTATCACCATAGTGACAGGTTGTCAGTCTGTCGCCTAAAATTGCTACACACATTAACTCTCATATCCCTTAGTCGTTTCTTACGACACCCACGAGAAAGATGCTATTTTAAACCGGCACTTACCCACTCGTTTACTTATCCGATTTTCTAAAATAAAGGTTTTCCTTTTTTTTGTTACAGCAAGCCTAGAAGAAAGAATCGAATACTACAGAAAGAAGAGAAAAGTGGACGATAAAAGTGAACCCATGGAATAAGTTTTATTTGTAGTAGGTATACGCCTAAAGACATTTTGTACGCAAATAAAATAATCCTAAAATTATGTTGTTCTTTCATTTATCTAATAAACTTTTGTAAAGCTGCTAAATACAGCCGTCTAAACAGGCCATATTTGACATCTGTCGATCCCAGATTATACTTTAGAATTTTAGAAGACATGTCTACAAAGAAATATTTACCTTATTAAAAATGCAATTTTAGGCGACGGGCTGACAGCCTGTCACTGTGGTGATTGGTGACACACAGTCGTCTGAATAACTCAAATGTTTGACACGCGGTGTAGATGACCGTTTTTACAGCCGTTAACGCTCTGCCTAGCCCGCAAGGGATATAGGCGTGATATATGTATGTATGTTCATAAAAAAATAACTAAACCGGATACGGAAACATCCCCTAAACCGTGTATAAACCCCATGATTCGTAACTAGAATCTTATTCATTTTGTGAGCGTGCGATCAACAATAATCACCACGAACGGCCTCTAAATACTACGATATTTTGTATCCGTAATTGTCCCATAATTATTATGGCATTGTAAAAGTAATCCACAGTCGATGCGATGGCAAACGAAGGGAAAACCGGCTCGAACGCAGTTACCGGGCACCGTCGAATCTACGTTACTTTCCGCGCGATGCAATAGTATTAGAAGGCCGCTACACGCAGGCGGCGGTCTTTCACCGTTATCGTAATATTCCACAAACTGTTCGCAAAACTGCAATAGGTAATAAAGTTGTTCTGATAAAAAGTAATGAAAAATCTAAAAATTCTAAATGAGACACGCCTCCCGGATGTACCAATTTTCAACCTCTTTCGCGCGTATTAATTGTTGTAATACGGCCGAATGAAAAAGTCGTGTCATCTGTACAAGGTTACGAGAAAAAAATGAACCTATTAAAAAAAGTCGTGTTCTAGTTTGACAGTTCGCAATATTTTTCGTCGCGTGACACTTCATTTCGAAAACTTTTTTGTTATTATTTTGGTGCATAAGATATTTTATTTATTTATTTGCCGAAATGTGTTAGAAACATGTTAAAATGTGATTTTGTGGAGACGATAGGGGTGAAATTATTTGATTTAGTGCATCAAGGTAGTGCAATTTCCGGTTAGCTAATAGCAGGTACACTTTTATGTTTTGTTTTGATTGTTCTTCATAATGATCAGTTATCTGACCAAATTTTACCCAAAATCTCTTTCCTATGTATACGAGACGAATATAATATGAACGTACAGTGTTTTCATCGAAAGAAACGTTTGTATGTCAACAAATACTCGAGAATTAGATGCATTCTAAAATGCAAGTGGATGGGTGACCTTAAATAGGTTTTTGCAATAAAAAGATGGCAAGTCCTTCTAAAGTTATATGGCACAAAGTTGGTCAAGCATAATGAGCTTTTTATGACACACAGATTGGCACAAATCTTCCAGCATTTGTGTCTAATGCTATATATTACTTACAGTTTCTTGCCTTGAGTTTTAGGTTTCATTTATAATATTTTCCAAGCAGCAAGGCAGCTGCGTTTAAGAGAAAATATTTGTAAACACTGTAAAATTCAATAAAGCCTAGCATGCAGTATTCTGCTTCAGAAATAATATAAAAAATTTAATACAAAATTGCCGATCAGCTGATTTGAGTTAGTATGGGAGGCCCAATTATTTTTTCTTATTTCAACCTATGTTCCTTGGGGAAAGTTGTTCCTTATCAGGACCTGTATTTTCTAAGATTCAATTGTGCAAGGTTGCAATCTTGGATAAGGAGTAATGCATTGGTAATGCATAATAGTTGCAATATATGAAGGCATTAAGTTTGTATAAGAATTTTAACTTCTTAAAGCCAAGTATTCATTGGGGACAAAATCCCGGCTTTGCTTAAGAAATAAATAAACATCTGAAACAAAGTTCCTACAAAATTGTCAGAAACATTGATTCAAATTCAAACTCATAGTAAAATTTTTTGGGAAACTTTTGTGTTTATGCAATGTTTCAGAAGTTTGTCTCAGAAATGTTCCCAAATGAATACCCACCTTTAATGTTAAGAATCCAAACTTGGTCCCATAATGGAAATTGTTCAGTATGATGGCTTACACAACATCTCCAAATTAATGTTTATCCCCTGGAACACAGTGCTGAGTTTAGAAAATTTGGTTAAGATTCAAAGCAGGACACCTGTATTTTTCTGCCTAGGTGTCGGGAGTCAAAAGAGCATACCTAGGACCGCCTCAAATAGTTCATAATATCTCTGAAATTACATTACTTTTGTAAATTATTTCTTTTGTTGTTTATGTAGCTAGTTAGGCTCTATTCACATCCAAAAAATAATTTACAAAAGTAATGTTGTTTCAGAGATATTTTTAACCATTTGTGGCGGTCTTAGGTATGCTCTTTTGACTCCGACTGTACTTTGCAGTAGTGGCAAAGAAATCTAAATGTAATAAAATTATTATTTTTTTTGTTTCAGATATTAAAAACCGGAAGAAAAATATAATTTAAAATGTGATTTTTAACTTTATAGTCAATTAATTGGCCAGTACTAATATTAAGTTATTTTTTAAATGTTCCTGATAAAGTACAAAATAAGTTTTATAAGTAATTAAAATTAATATGCCTATCCATATCAAACAAAATGATCTACTGAGAACCTAAAATATGGTCTACAGCAAGCTTGGTTTTTGTAAGTATTTTACCTTTTTAATTATACTATAAATACATACATACATAATATGTCACACCTAGTAGGCCGAGCATAATTGGCTCTAAAACAGCCATTTACACCACATCTGACAAAAGTTTGAGAATCATTCAGAAGGCTGTGTATCACCATAGTGACAGGTTGTCAGCCTGTCGTCTAAAATTGCAATGCCTACATCTCAACTCTCATATGCCTTAGTCGATGCTTACGACACCGACGGGAAAGATATGGGGTGATGCTATTGTAAGCCGCCACCACACGGCTATAAATAATCTACGACAAATACCTACTAATAAATAACTAAAGTATTATTTTTCTGTTCCTACCTTCCCCTTGATTAGGTGCGTCCACACCAACCGAGGCTGCTCGCTGCCTCGCGAGGCATACGCTCGTGCGCAGGCGAGTTCGGCCCAATTTGAAAGCCTAAATAAATTAATAGGCAAACTACTGAGGCGCGTTCATTTTGGCTAAGCCCGCGCGCGTCCGTCCGTCCGCCCCATGTAAATAGTTGCCAGAGTTAACTATAACTAGGTATACATATACAGGACGTAAAAAAAATTGCCGCTAATATTTTAAGGTATGAATCAGCCCAAGAAACTGAACAGATTTCCCCAGGGAACATAGGTCGTGTAGTGATAAAAAATATTTAAACCAGCCAGTCCAGTCAATTTGCATGGAAGGACTAATTTTTTACTCAAATCCGCTGATCGCCAATTTTATATAGGTGGTAATTTTTTTAAATATTTTGTACCTATGCTCCTTGGGGAAAGTTTTTCCTTATCACCAGTTGGTTCTGAGTTTTCGCTATCGGTCACTAACGAAGGTTTCGGGTTCAATTCCCGGTGGGGTGGGGAATTTGTTCCCAGTCTGGGTAGGACATTGCAGGCTGAACCACCTAATTGTCCGAAAAGTAAGCTGGTTCGGAGCTTCGGGTGGGCACGTTAAGCCGTCGGTCCCGGTTGCTGTCTATGATGGCGGTCGTTACCATGTCAGAGGCCCGCTACTTGCAGCAGGCGGTTGAAAAACTGACACCAGTCTGACGACACACACTGACGACTTGGTGTCCCACTCGAAGATGTAGACGACTAGTACCTATTTTGTGCCTTTACTCATCTGCCCGCACTGAGGCGCGTTCGTGATCGCGACTAGGTGAAGGCCAGACCATTCTGTTCTGACGTCGTTTTTATACATCACTCTCAAGGTGCCCTTAAATATCGGACGTAGCAGCACGACACTGTCAAAATGACTGGTTCGGATGGTCGTTATGAGGTACCGGAAAGTCCACACGGCACGCCTTGCATATTGGCACGATTCTGTCACTATCCCGCGTACAACGCCCGAAGTTTAATTTCACCTTCAGACTATTAGGATTGTTTTTAAACATTCGTAATTTTCCTTGCGTTCCCTTATTGAGGTTGATCTAGAATTCTAGATTTAAGATGTACCTATTTAATCCTAAATCCAACAAAAACATCACTCATCTTTGCTTCCCACAGTCGGGCAAAACTAGTAAAATTCGGCCCTTATCCAGGTTGATCTAGATTGTAGATGTATTTAGCGCTACCAGTTGTTGCCTGTTGGACATTCGCCTAGTACTAAATCTAGCAAAAACGTTACCCATCTTTGCTTCCCATATTCGGGCAAAACTAGTAAAATTCCGCCCTTATCCAGATTGATAGAATAGATTGTAGATGTATTTAGCGCTACCAGTTGATGGAATTATAGTCCTAAATCCAACAAAAACATTACCCATCTTTGCTTCCCACAGTCGAGCAAAACTAGTAAAATTCGGCCCTTATCCAGGCTGATCTAGATTGTAGATGTAATTAGCGCTACCAGTTGATGGAAATTCGCCTAGTCTTAAATCTAACGAAAACGTTACCCATCTTTGCTTCCCACAGTCGGGCAAAACTAGTAAAAATTCGGCCCTTATCCAAGTTAAATCTATTTAGGTTGTATTTAGCGCTACCAGTTGATTGAAATTCGCCGAGGTCTAAATCCAACAAAAACGTTACCCATCTTTGATTCCCACAGACGGGCAAATCTAGTAAAAAATCGGCCCTTATCTAGGTTGATCTATTTAGATTTTAATTAGCGCTACCAGTTGATGGAAATTCGCCTAGTCTTAAATCTAACGAAAACGTTACCCATCTTTGCTTCCCACAGTCGGGCAAAACTAGTAAAAATTCGGCCCTTATCCAGGTTAAATCTATTTAGGTTGTATTTAGCGCTACCAGTTGATGGAAATTCGCCTAGTCCTAAATCTAACGAAAACGTTACCCATCTTTGCTTCCCACAGTTGGGCAAAACTAGTGAAATTCGGCCCTTATCCAGGTTGATCTAGATTGTAGACGTATTTAACGCAACTAGTTGCTGGTCATTCGCCTAGTCCTAAATCAAACAAAAACATTACCCATCTTTGCTTCCCACAGTTGGGCAAAACTAGTGAAATTCGGCCCTTATCCAGGCTGATCTAGATTGTAGACGTATTTAACGCAACTAGTTGCTGGTCATTCGCCTAGTCCTAAATCAAACAAAAACATTACCCATCTTTGCTTCCCACAGTTGGGCAAAACTAGTGAAATTCGGCCCTTATCCAGGCTGATCTAGATTGTAGACGTATTTAACGCAACTAGTTGCTGGTCATTCGCCTAGTCCCAAATCCAACAAAAACGTTACCCATCTTTGCTTCCCACAGTTGGGCAAAACTAGTGAAATTCGGCCCTTATCCAGGCTGATCTAGATTGTAGACGTATTTAACGCAACTAGTTGCTGGTCATTCGCCTAGTCCTAAATCAAACAAAACATTACCCATCTTTGCTTCCCACAGTTGGGCAAAACTAGTGAAATTCGGCCCTTATCCAGGCTGATCTAGATTGTAGACGTATTTAACGCAACTAGTTGCTGGTCATTCGCCTAGTCCTAAATCAAACAAAAACATTACCCATCTTTGCTTCTCACAGTCGGGAAACAAGTAAAATTCGGCCCTTATCCCTTACCTTACCTTTACAGCCACAACAGTTCACTGCTGGACATGGGCCTCCCCCGTATTGGGGGGGTATTGCCATACTCACCACGCTTGGGAATAGGCACTGCGCTCGCCAATCCACGCAGTGCAAGATGTTTCATTCACAGGGAACGCTGCTGCCCATTCCCTGGATAATTAACCCTTAGTCGCTTTTTACGTCACCCACGGGTAGAATTGGGGTGATGCTATTCTAAACCGGCATCACACGGCCCTTATCCAGGCTGATCTAGATTGTAGATGTATTTAGCGCTACCAGTTGTTGCCTGTTGGACATTCGCCTAGTCCTAAATCTAAATCGGACGCTGCCTAGGGGGCCTACAGTTATTACGGAGCCGCGACTATACTAGAACCGCAAAATTGTTATAAGAAAAAGAAAATTGTGTTTCAATTATCTTTTTTTAACAATGTCTTATCCATACCTGTGTGATGACTAGCAAGAAGTGATATTTTTTGTATCCCATGAACAATAAATATTTTTGAGTTTGTGTTTCGACAATCGCAGCTTCAGATATTTTGATGTCGAGTCTTAAGGACTACCTACATAAACGTAACTAACAGAGTTGTTAACTCGGCCTAGGCTAAATTAGTGCAAAAACTTCAACCGTGTGGTGCAGGCTTAGAATACATCACCCCATTTCTATTCGTGGATGCCGAAAAGGCGACTAAGGGATAAATCCAGGGAATGGGCAGCAGCGTTCGCCGTGAAAATCTGCAACATCTTGCACTGCGCTCGCCAATCCGCCTGTCAAGCGTGGTGAGTATGGCAATAACAACTAATTGGGGGAGGTCCATCTAATTGGGGAGTTCCATGTCCAGCAGCGGTCTGTTGTGGCTGGAGTAATAAGTTAAATTAACCACAAAGTATTTTTAATACCTATAGATTTTTAATTACAATACAAAATAAAATCTTTATTTTACGTTAACAAGTAAATGTTTACAATACAGTTGTTGGAGTCTCCCTTTAAGTATTTTAAAAACACCTGTGAGTTTTAAAGACTCCGCTCCATAACAAAAGTTAATAAAGATATTTTAAATACGTGTTCAATGCGTGGCCTTTTTTGTGGGAAAGTCCTATTTTTTTATAAATTTGGACCATACTTATTTAGTAATCATCACGAGTGATGCCGACTAAAAATACAATCACCCCTCTATTATACGTCTGTTTTTTAATTGACCTAATTTTGTACACTTGCATCGTACGTTTAGTTCACTCAGCCGCATAACTTGCCATCATAAGTGCGGAAGAAGCTAAACATATTTCTATCACTTTCATTAAGATAGACTTCCGCAAAGTAACGCCTGATACTATTAGTTTCTTATAAACGTTTCTCTTCTATTTAAGTAAAAACAATGTTTTAATTTTGAGAAAACCCACGACGATTTACTGCAGCGCCCCTTGGTGAGTTGTTCGCGTAATACCTAGCTAAAACATTTCCCAGTTAAATCTTAATCTACTTATCACTGAAAACCGCATCAAAATCAGACCAGTTGTTTTAGAGATAATTTGCACAAACAAATGTTTACTGCAGCGCCCTCTGGCAAGTTGTTTACGTTATACCTATCTAAGAGCATGCACCAAAAAAATAAACATCCATTATTGAAAACCTCATCAAATCGGACTTGTGGTTTGGGAGATATTTGATAACATAGGTTTGCACAAACACACAAACGCCCAAATACACATTCTCCCAAACGCGTACCGTCTCCTTTCCGTCGTCGGTATAAAATCGCTACTGACGTATTGCACGGCCGTCCCCTATGTTTTGCGCGGTGAAAGCACAAATGTTAGGTTCCCACGCTACAGTTACCATCGCTCGTCCTCGCGCCACCTTCCAATATACAGGGTGTTAGGTACACTTTGTTATACAGGGTAATACAATGTATACAGGGTATGGGAGGTATAGCACATACACGTTAGTTCAGTCGTTGACAGCCTATGTGGCGCAGTGGTTAGTATGCCTGCCTGCCACGCAAAGGTTCCGGGTTCAATTCCCGGTGGGGTCACTCAAAAAGTTGATATTTATCACTTTGTGAATTTGTTCCCAGTCTGGTTAGGACATTGCAGGCTGAACCACCTGATTGTCCGCAAGTAAGATGGTTCCGTGTTTCGGATGGGCACGTTAAGCCGTCGGTCCCGGTTGCTGTCTATGATGGCGGTCGTTACACAACCATGTCAGAGGCCGCTACTTGCAGCAGGCGGTTGAAAAACTCTGACACCAGGGTTAATCGGGTCGTTGAACGACTCGGTGTCCCACACGAAAAGAAAGAAAGACGAGTCGTCGTTAGAGGCGTTATAGCACGGCACGCCGAAAGTGGGTTTAAAACCTGGTCGGTGAAAAACAATATTTATTTTAATACTTTTTCATATTATTTAGGTTGTTACAAAATCTAGTTTCTATCTATCTATACATTTTCGTATTCAGTCATGGTGTCAGTTAAATATTGCGGATGTTCTCAATGATAGAAATAATCAAAAACATTAAACATTATCAGCTCCTAACAAAGATTCCCTGTATTAGTGATAATGCCGTGTGATGCCGGCTTAGAATAGCATCACCCCAATTCTACCCGTGGGTGTCGGGAAAAACGTCAATAAAAACCTTTTGCAAGTGTTCTTTGTTTGTGTTACTTCTTCTTTGCGAATGGGACTCCGATTCGTCCAACGACCCGATGAGCTCTAGTGTCAGAGTTTTTCAACCGCCTAATACAAGTAGCAGGCCTCTGACGTAGTTGGGAAACGACCTCCGTCTATGTAACCATAGACAGAAACCGGGACCGACGGCTTAACATGCCCTCCGAAGCACGGAACCATCTTGCTTTCGGACAATCAGGTGGTTCAGCCTGCAATGTCCTAACCGGACTGGGAACAAATTCACAAAGTGATGATCAACTTTGTGAAGTGACCAACCGGGATTCAAACCCAAACCTTCTGCATCGCATGCAGTCAGTTACCACTGCACCACATCGGCTGTCGAATAAAGAAGTGATTTAAAACTGCATTAATTACTTACCATACTATACCATCTCAAAACTTAGTATGGTATTTATGAATGAATTTACGTAGCTCTCCCTGAGAATCGAACCCAGCCAGACTCCTATTCCAAGGAGTTAGGTAGTTATATAAAATCGTAGTAACTGAACATGGGGTTTCGAAACTGTATTACCATACATACCATCTCAAAATTTAGAACGGAATTTTGCCCCATTTAGTTAGGACCGACTCCGGACAATGGTCAGTATTTTAGAATTGCGTAATTCGTGTATTCCCACGAGAAAGCTCTTAATCTGAACGTAGTGGGTTCTATTTCCACAAAATAAGCTGTTGATAGTATTTCTTGTAGCACAGGCAGGATTCGAACCTTCGGTAATATTTACCATCCACCACGACGATACCACCGTACATCCGAGGCACAAACAAATGAAGTACTGGCGGTCGCATCCGTGGCTTACTTACTAGTTATCTTGTCATAATCATTTATCAACAACCCTGCGGTGCTGGCTTATAATAGCATCACCCCCTATCTTTCCCGTGAGCGTCGTAAAAAGCGACTAAGGGATTTGAGAGTTGATGTTCATTGCAGTTTTAGGCGGCAGGCTGACACTCGTTCACTATGGTGGTGATACACAGTCTTCTGAATTACTCTCAAACTTTTGTCAGACGTGGTGTAAATGGCCATTTTTACAGCCGTTTACGTTCTGCCTAATCCGCAAGGGTAACTACTCATCATCGTTATATCTGCATAGTACACAGCTAGACGTAGAGTCGTTACTTAATACGCACACTTAAAAACTAGGGTTCACCGTGTCGTTATAGCATCACCCCAATTCTACCCGTGGGTGTCGTAAAAAGCGACTAATAATTATCCGCGGAATGAGCAGCAGCGTTTCCCGCGAATTAAACACCCTGCACTGCGCTCGCCAATCCGTTTGCCAAGCGTGGTGAGTATGGCATTGTGGATGGCAATACCCCGATAAGAGAGGCTCATGTCCAGTAGTGGACTGTTACGTTATGTGGCTGTAAAGGTAGAGGTATGAATAAGTAGGTATACCAATCTATTGGGATTTTAATGCACTCACAGTGCTTTACTCATAAATGAAAATGAGAAATAGAAAAAAAACTGGCCAAGAGTGTGTCAGACACGCCCACGAATAGCGTTTCGTAGTCAACGTTTAAATATCACTATAACGGATACTCTACCTTTCTGATACCTATTTTCAATTAGCGGTTGGTAACCATACAGTTGCAAACAAACCAGCAACCAAATCGTCGGTGTTTTGTAGAAAGGGCGAATCCGCCATACAAAAGTGCGGCTTATTCGCCCTTTCTACAAAACATCGACGCACGAAATTAACTTTGTAACGCTGAAAGACCTGATATTTAAACGTTGACTACGAAACCCTATTTGTGGGCGTATCTGACACGCTCTTGGCCGGTTTTTTCTATTTCATATTTACATTTATTTATAAGTAAACCAATTAATAATTTTAATTTTTGCAGGACGGCAGAGAATGCGCGGCGTAACTTTGCACCGTGCTTCGGAAAGCATGGAGGTGAGTTTTTCATTTGACATACCTACTCACATTGGTTCTTAGAGTAGGTATTTAAGCAAGCTATAGAGTGCGCCTAAAAAGTTAGAACGGTAGGCAGTAGTCTGCACACAACCTCACTGTTTATCAGTAGTAAAACGTCAGTGACAACACTATTGAATCTCTATAACTTCTCATACATTTGACGGGTGATCTGGTGACTTACCTTTTGACAGTACGGCGCGGGCCGATACGCGTACTCTATAGCTTATTTTTATATTCTGAACCTTGCTGAGTAGGCAGATTGACGAGCACAGTCCATTCTCTGGATTCATCTCTTACCTAGTAGTATTTTACGACACCTATAAGTTCCGTTGACGTTCTGCCTACCCCGCAAGGGACAAAGGTGTGATTTATCTATGTATGTATACTTTAAGATAGTTAGCGAATACGTAGACCCTAAGACATAGACGGTTAAATTTCATGGTTTGAAATGTAGAACCCATTCAAATCCCTCGATGTAATCTGTAACATTTCTACAACATACGGTTACAAAACAACTGTACGATTTGAAATCAGAATCTCAACTGTTTAAGCACGATTTGAATATAGAACGGGCATAGATCCGATCTATACTTTAATTGATCTATTGATTTGTCACTTATCCAGATTTTCGCTATTATGTTGCCTAACATGGAATTTTGAAGTTACGGCGCTCATTTTGCGATATTTACCATACTATGGAATAGTAAGGAATACTGTCGAAGGCTGACCGACATACTTTATGTAGGTAATTGCATGTAATAAATAAGATAACCATTTGATGGACTAGGATTGGGAACGACAAAATACCTTGTGGTAGCGGTTAAGAATACTGTCAACACTAGTCTACTCAGGGTGTTTCGTAAAAGGCGACGAAAAGTTTTTGAACTCGGCTGAATATCTGTCGACTATGGTCAACGGCAGGGTGGTGGTAAAACCACCTACAATAGCATTCCCAAAGAGAGTTACCGCAAAACTTAGCCTAATCCTATTGCTGCACGATTTTGTATTGTAACAAAAAATGTTGCGCCGATCTCAACTTGTTTGGATTAAGGGTAGGAAGATGATGATTTCATGAGTACCTTAACCTGCTTTCCGCTAGTTGTACCCTTTTTGTTACCTGTATATAGGATGCTATTTTATTAGTGGCAGATCCGTTAAGGGTGTGTTCTGTCAATGAAACTGAACAACTTTCCCCAAGGAACATAGGTCGAAATACAAAAAATATTGGCCGTCCCATACTAAGTGTGTTGGCCGGCCGGGTCAATTTGTATGGGAGGGCCAATTTTTTTTTCATATTTCGACCTATGTTCCTTGGGGAAAGTTGTTCAGTTTCATTCACAGAAGACACCCTTAACGGATCCGCCTTTATTAAATTACACCCTATTTACACACTATACAGGGTGTTAGGGACGGTGTAACGAAAACTTTGCAGGCGTGCTCAGACCATCAAACTGAACAACTTTCACTATGGAGCCAATGGTGGAAAACGAAAAAAAAATTCTGACCTCCCATACTTTATGATCAGCTGACTGACTGTGTATGGGAGGTTGAAAAATTTTTTTCGTTTCCCACCATTGGCTCCATAGTAAAAGTTGTTCAGTTTGATGGTCTGATCATGCCAGCAAAGTTTTCGTCACACCGTCCCTAACACCCTGTATATATATATAGTGTGAAATTTTACTAGTGACCGATAGCGAAACCTCAGAACTGGCTGGTGATAAGGAACAACTTTTCCCAAGGAACATAGGTCGAAATCCGTAAAAAATTTTTGGATCGCCCATACAAATTTGCCGATCAGCTGATTTCAGTTACTATGGCAGGTCCAACATTTTTTTTGTATTTCGACCTATGTTCCTTGGGGAAAGTTGTTCTTTATCACCAGCGGGTGATTAAAATATTACCCTATATGTATGTATTCACATTTATGTTCTGTTGCAGGCCTGCCAACCCCCCGTGCAATTAGAACCGGTAGATCTCAGTCTGAAGCGGCCTGCCCATAGACATCGTCTCAGCGGTGAGTAGAACTAGCGAACTAGTGTCAATGGGGGTCGTATCAGGCCTGCCAGCCCTCTTGCTGTTAGAGCCAGCAGTCTAAAGTGGCCTGCTCATATACTAATGTCAGTGGTGACTACATCTAGTTCCTATGGGGGTCGTTTCAGGCCTGCCAACCCCCCGTGCAATTAGAACCGGTAGATTTCAGTCTGAAGCGGCCTGCTCATAGACATCGTCTCAGCGGTAAGTAGAACTCTTAGATTTTCAATAAGCAAGCTATAGAGTGCGCGTAAGGCCCCTCGCCGTACTGTCAAAGCGTAAGCAGTTGCTCCCTAGATACAGACGTCAAATGTTTGAGAATTTATAGAGGTTCAACAGTACTGTCACTGAAGTTTTGCTACCGATAGACAGAGAGGTTGTGTGCAGACTACTGCAAACCGCTCTAATTTTTTAGTCGCACTCTATGTAAAACTAGTTTCAATGGGGGTCGTATCAGGCCTGCCAATTCCCCGTGCAATTAGAACCGGTAGATCTCAGTCTGAAGCGGCCTGGTCATAAACATCGTGTCAGCGATGAGTATTCAGAAAAGACAGTCAGATTGTTTTGTGTTGGGTACTTCGTTTTTCGCTTCGGAGCCATTAAAATACCTTGGACGGCTTTTGGGGGAGCAAGGGCTCATCCGAAAGTATTAGTATGGTTTAAATTATAATACACTAGCAGCCCGTTAGCGGTTTCGCCTTCCGGTCTCGGTTTCTCGCGGGAAAAAGACATTTTTCCGGCATGTGTAAAACATGCTATAAAGATAGATAGATAGATTAACACTTTATTGCTTACATACACTTCGAAACAACAATACAGAAAACTTAGAGCTAGAAGTAAGCAAAGGCGGCCTTATCGCTTGCAGCGATCTCTTCCAGACAACCTTTACTTATAACCTTTACTTTATAAAGCTTCCACTTGAATCGCTCTATCACCACAATCCACATCAGAAAGCGATACGTGGTGGTTTGGAAGGAGTTAGCGAATTCCACGATATGTGTTATAGTTTTAATGACAATAACCAAGGAATCTTGAAATTAGTAGGTAGGTAGGTATGGTCGTTCCAAAAAACAACTAAATCATGCCCTTGTTTGTCCATTGTCCTACTGTCCACATTAGATGCCCCCATCTTAAGGCTCTTTTATCCATTTTTTTTTGTCAAGTCATAGACATCGTGAAAGTAGGTATATTCATAACTTGCACGTATAGAGCAATTTTATATCGTGATTATGTACGATCCTATTGAAAACACGACTCGGTGACTACTGGAGAACCTCCTACTTTTTGAACTCGGTTAAAAATAGCCCAGGAAATATGATAACAGTATTTTATGAAAGCAGTTAAATTATGAAAACGCCTATACCTTCGATCACGACGCACAGACAGACTAAAAGATAACCTAAAATTGTAACGGCCAGATCTCTCCTAGTGCCAATAAATAGCAGTTAGCAGGACAATTAAGATCCCGATCTATTGTTGTCGGCCAGCGGTGCTCAAACTTTGATGAAATGTTAACGGGGGATCCTCCGTTTTTAAACGTGGATGACGTAAAAAGCGACTAAAAGATAAATGCAGGGCTTAGACAAGTCTGCCTGTCGCCTAAACTTGCAATACACAAAAAACTCTCGGAGTCCGGAGTTCTGTCGCCTCTTACGACACCGCGGAAAAGAATAAAACTTAAATTAAAAATTTAAAGGAACCCCCGACTTTCAATCCTTTAAAAAGTTAAAAATAATTTATTTATCCAATAAAATATTGTAAACCATAATACTCCAACGCGTCGGGGGGCCGCTAAGTAAACAATATAGGTAAGAAGTTTCAATAAAATCGTAAGACATACTTGTATGAAATGAAATGACATTTGCAACTTATATGTTTATTATGCTTTGTAAACTTCTTACATTATATTGTTTACTTAGCGGCCCCGACGCGTTGAGTATTATGGTTTACAATATTTTATTGGATAAATAAATTATTTTAACTTTTAAAGGATTGAAAGTCGGGGGTTCCTTTAAATTTTTAATTTAAGTTTTATTTCAAGCTTTTTAAATTAATATTTTGTTTCTGACTTTAAACAACATACAGCATGATTTTTTAAGCTCTTACTATTTCTCACTAGCATTTTAAACGGCGGTTCTACCCGCTGCTGCTCAGTAATTTTATATGACAATAAAACTTAGCTTAACAATCTTATTTTTTGTGTAAATTAACACAGTGATCTTTTGTATATCCTATAGGACAGAAAAATAGGCAAGACAGGGAATAGCAGGGTAACCAGAGTGACCGCGAGCAAATCGAGTGCAAAATTCTACAAAGATTTTTGTGTTTTAATTGAGTTTTTTGAATTAAGAATAACCTGATGTATAAGTACGTCAACTTAGTTTTAAATACGACAAGCACGGAAAGCGAAATACAAAGAAAGATCGCGAGCGAAGCGAGCGCAAATTTTTAGGATATTTACTAAATGACACTTGGTGCTTGTAAGAACCCTGCAACAGACGTTTGACGTCTTCGTCTGTGAGGGGGGCAAGCCCCCCTCAACCCCCCGGTAATGACACTTGGTTCTTATAAGAATCCTGCAACAGACGTTTGACGTCTTCGTCTGTGAGGGGGGCAAGCCCCCCTCAACCCCCCGGTAATGACACTTGGTGCTTGTAAGAATCCTGCAACAGACGTTTCACATCTTCGTCTGTGAGGGGAGCAAGCCCCCTCAACCCCCCGGTAATGACACTTGGTTCTTATAAGAATCCTGCAACAGACGTTTGACGTCTTCGTCTGTGAGGGGGGCAAGCCCCCCTCAACCCCCCGGTAATGACACTTGGTGCTTGTAAGAATCCTGCAACAGACGTTTCACATCTTCGTCTGTGAGGGGAGCAAGCCCCCTCAACCCCCCGGTAATGTCACTTGGTGCTTGTAAGAGTCCTGCAACAGACGTTTCACGTCTTCGTCTGTGAGGGGGGCAAGCCCCCCTCAACCCCCCGGTAATGTCACTTGGTGCTTGTAAGAGTCCTGCAACAGACGTTTCACGTCTTCGTCTGTGAGGGGGGCAAGCCCCCCTCAACCCCCCGGTAATGACACTTGGTGCTTGTAAGAATCCTGCAACAGACGTTTGACGTCTTCGTCTGTGGGCAAGCCCCCTCAACCCCGGTAATGACACTTGGTGCTTGTAAGAATCCTGCAACAGACATTTGACGCCATCTTCTGAGGGTAAGCCAAGCATTACTCTAGGTGATCGCGAGCGAAGCGAGCAAATTTACAATATTACCCAAAATAGATCTGGATTATTAAGTACATATTTTGTTTGTAAAGTCTCTTTTCCTACACTGGCAATAATAGGTAAACTGTGAATAAAGCTAGGTTAAGCAGTCCTTGAGCAAAGCGAGCAAAATTGAGTACGGGTTTTAAATAAATTTTCTACATACCTATTTAAGCAAGGAACTTATTCACCCAGCATAAAGCACAGGTACAGGTACTCATAGGTACATACAGAAGTATTACATATAACTTTTGTAATATTACTAACTTAGTAAATACAATGTTATACCTACGCACAGGTTTTAAGTAAAAGATCTTTTATCTACCTATTTCCTAAAGTCAAATAAATACGAGTACGCTCATTGAAGTCATATTTTAAAATACTAAGGATAGGACCTCTATAATGTCATGCATGACTTGAAAGATATGACAACTCCGAGTCAAATTAGCTCAAACACGGGGATATAGTGCGTAGTTTGATTCCTAGTCTACCTTCCGTCTCCATCATCAGACTTTCATGAAATATGGCTAAGAACCATCCTGACCATATAAGCTTTTATATAAACAAAACCGCATTGAAATCGGTTCAGTCGTTTCGGAGATACGTTGCCTCAAAGAATCGTAGACACACAGACATACAGACGCGTGAAACTTATAACACCCCTCCGGTTGGTTCGTCGGGGGTTAAAAAGAAATTCAAAGCAAGTGTGATATTGAAAGTGCGGAGGCATCGCACGGCACAGAAATCTGTATAAATGCATTATACTTATTACGAAACAAACATGAAATTGTTTAACTTGAATGACAGCTATAAATTACCTAATTTTTTCTCATATGTATAAAAGTAAATGTAACTGGATATAACTAAACTATGGATGTAAAAGTCTAAAATAAAGAAATTCTATTTTATTTTATTATAAGTAAAAATAAAAGAGGTCAAGGGCCTGTCAGAATCGTGACTTACCATACCAACCAACCGCCACACAACTACTAATTGATTTACACTTTGAGAACCACAATCGTAAACTTGTAACCAAATCGAAGGGAAAGTCGCGGTCCATGCGTATATAGTTTATGCCGTTTTATGAGAGCCGTATTTTAGGACTGCGTGTGTACCTATTTTAGAACTGTCGCGGTGGTCTGGTTAGAAGAGTTGAGTTACCAGAGTAGAGCCTTTATTTTACTGATTTGAAAATACAGGGTGAAATTTTACTAGTGACCGATAGCGAAAACTCGGAAACGGCTGGTGATAAGATAAGGAATAACTTTTCCCAAGGAATTGGGCCTCCCATAGTAACTCAAATTAGCTGATCGGCAATTTTGTATGAGAGGTCGAAATATTTTTTCTTATTTCGATCTATGTTCCTTGGGGAAAGTTGTTCCTTATCACCAGCCGGTTCTGGCCTACCTCTCGCGTTTTCAATAGGTAAATTATGTAACTGAATTGGAAAAAGAATAAAAAGAAAAAATAGTTGGTTCATTTTACCAGATATCTCCATGGGCCATATCAAATCAACATATTTTTTTCCATATCAACTTAAACATAAACTAAACTAAACTTTTACATTTGATAATTAGTTTTTCAATAAAATATCAAGCCCCCGACTGCGTTAATTTCAAAGTTGTATTTTGCGATAAAAATCTGCCATCTTGGATTTATGAATTTTCTCCACCTAACCTCATGTGATTTGTGAAGTACCTACAGTATCTCACGCTAACTTAAGGTTTCAATTTCAATATATTTATTGCATATCACAGAGAACATCTTAAAGATAGGTAACATTAACAGTAACTAAGCTAAAAGAGTTCTCATGTGACACCCCGAGGGGGCACAGCAATGTAGTAAAGGATATTTAGATAGGTATATCCTTTCAACTTAACATAGATAATATTTTCAATTTAACCTTCTACTTATAAATTATTTTTCTTGTTAATGATACCGAGAAGCCGGACAAAAACTATGTTGTATGAATCAATAAATGAAAAAAATTAGCACCTTACATTTTGAATTGTTCATGAGTGAGCGGGAGAGACTGTACTATAAACATTTCAGATTTGAAATTGATTGATTGAAATATTATGCCACAAGCATGCGTGCGTGTAATCATTTTAGCGGCGGAAAAATCATACACTGTATAATTTTTAACCGACATCGAAAATGGAAGTTATTATTTGTCCAGCATTATGTACCCACAGAGTGGTAGCCGCTAAGAATTCTGCCACCACTCTACTCAGGGTGTTTCGTAAAAGGTGACGTAGAGTTTTTGACCTTGGCTGCAATACCTGCCGACCATGGTCAACCGTATAATGGCGGTAATACTACCTACGATAGCATTCCCAAAAAGGGACAGGCAGCCGGTCGTAAAATTAAGCCAAATCCTTTTGCAACATGATTTTGAGTTCATTCAAAACATGCTGCGCCGACCCCGAGTAATTGGGATAAGGGCAGGAAGATGATGATATGTACCCACAGAGGGTCGCGTGGTGCCGGTAGAGTAGAATAGCACCACCCCTATCTTCCCGTGGGGTCTTGTAAGAGGTGACTAAGGGTTTAACCCGACCCAGGCAGACCAGGATAATGGAGGACTACTCCACAATTAAACCCGGAACGGGGTCTTCGTCATGCGCGAGTCTTCTTCTTCGAGTGGGACACCAAGTCGTCCAACTACCTGATGAATCCTGGTGTCAGAGTTTCTCAACCGTCTACTGCAAGTAGCAGGCCTCTTGATATGGTTAATGGGTAAGCCGTCTAAATTATCATAGACAGCAACCGTCCGAAACATTGAACCATCTTGCTTTTCGGACAATCAGGTGGTTCAGCCTACAATTTCCTAACCAGACTGGGGACAAAGCAAAGTGATAAATATTTTGTTGTCTGAAAATAAATAATTAATATCAACTTAAAATAGGCGAAAACAATTGCGAGTGCTTAAAAATCTCGGTTAAAAATGATGTCTTCGATCAACTTACGGAATGAGCTTTTAAGTGTAGAAAATATATGTATAGTAAATATATAGAAAAGCGCAAAACTTTAACCGAGAGGTTTGTTAAAAAATATTAACATTTTAAAACCCAGTGATATCAAACATTAAATCTCGTGTTTTATCGTCGGATTCATCATCGGATATGTAAGTGTGTGTGATTCGGGTGGTAGGTAGATAAGTGTATCACGCCTATATCCCTTGCGGGGTAGGCACATTGTAAACGGATGTAGAAACGGCCATTTACACCACGTCTGACAAAAGTTTGAGAGTCATTCGAAGACTGTGTATCACCATAGTAACATGTTGTCAGCCTGTCGCCTAAAATTGCAATACACATGAACATTCAGATAGCTTAATCGCTTCCTTACGACACCCACGGGAAAGATATGGGGTGATGCTACTCTAAGCCTACTAGATAGAAACTACTTATAATAATGCGTATTCATTTACAATCGACGCTTACTACTAAAGTTTATAATAATTAGTAGCTCTCGGCAAGTTTTGCAGTTTGACCATAGTAAAATGTAAATTCAATAGAGCTTGCTGGCTAAGAATCGAGTATTGTGCAGAGGGAACTTTACGAATATTCGATCGAACTTACCCAGCTTTAAATCTGTTTCAAAAAACGTAAACATATGGACAACAATACTAAATGATGGACTACATGTTCTTTTTTTTTCGTGTCAATAGTTAACGATTTCTCTATTTATGTCATGTTGTGGATTTTGATGTTTCGCTGCGGCGCCGCCGTAAAGCACACTGTAGGTACATAGTACATACCTATTGATTTCCCCTATTGGACGTAATCTTTTCACACCGACACCGAGTATCCGATGAACTTGGTGTGAGAGTTTTTCAACCTATTTTGGGTTAAAGGGCATAGCACTCTGCCCTACGCACGCAACGCATGTAGTGAGCCCTATCTCATACAGTAGTAATGTATGGAACATTACATTACAGCGGTACGCTCGTGACGCATACGCAGCGTCCTGTACCCTTTTCTGCATACAACGACTGCCTGTAACTTTTACTTGCATAATGTGGTATTTCCTCTTGTGTAAAACAGACTGCATTCTTCTTTTTATGCATTTTTGTTGTTGAAAATCTGAGTGAAACGAGTTTTCCGTGCCTTCACTATGGATGTTCGAACAGTTTTCTCTGGATATTTTAAAGATCTGAGCTTGTTCTCTAGTTAGACATTGTATAAACTGATTGTCATTATGTAGAACCACGGTTAGTGGTTAGTCTAAGAATTTATTTCAATAGATGAATCGTAAATATGGACTACTAAAGGTCTGCCCCGTGGGCTCACCCGTGGCTGTTTTTGGTAGCGACTGGATGGTGAACGGGAGGTCGTGTGATGTGATGTGCCTTGGGGAAGGCCTATGACTAGCCAATGTGATGATGAAAGTGTGATGTAAGGAATAATAGTTTGAAGTGTGATATTTTGAAATGTGGTGATATTTTCGAACATCGTAAATCGAACTCATACTCATAAACCAAGAGCCCAAGGCACTAACTATTAAGCCACCTAAACCTATTTAAGTCTACGACCAGCCCTTCGGTTAGTTACGAATTTATTACAATAGATTAATAGATATTGATAAAACATCGGGCTTAGCTGCTGGTTTGACTCAACGGTGTAGTAAGTATTGTTTGAGCGTTGGTTTCACGATCTGAAAGTCCCTAGTTCCGATTTGTTGAGGAGTTCTTGGGGTAAATACATAGAAGGTTAGGTACTTTTAATTATTAAAAAATCTTTCAAGGGCTTGTTCTACACACAAAACTCAAACAACTTTTATTAGAAACTTTTCATCGAATTATGACACAAAACAAACTTTAGATCTCGCTTAAGTGACGAACTTTTTCAATTTGTTTGTATGGGAGGAACACATTATTTTTCATTTCGAAGAAAAGTTTCTAATGGATCCACGTCCCATAAGTACCACATCATTATCTGCCTTATCCCAATTACTCAGGGTCGGCGCAACATGTTTTGTATGAAAACAAAATCATGTTGCAAAAGGATTTGGCTTAGGTAATTTTACGACCGGCCCCCTGCCTGACGTCAACCCTCTCTGGGAATGCTATCGTAGGTACCATACGGTTGAACATTGTCGGCAGATATTGTAGCTAAGGTCAAAAACTCCACGTCGCCTTTTACGAATCACCCTGAGCAGAATAGGGGTGGCAGAATTCTTAGTCGTTACCATAAGTACTTACAAGAGTGCTATTCTTATCTAGCAATTTTAAACGATTCTCTACAATTCAGTCTGTTTTTGCGACTAGAACTATCTTCGGCAAAGTCGGAAATACTTGTATAATGGTTAGATGAGCACTCAGGAACGGTTTAACACCTTAAAAGGACACCAATTGCATTTGTTTGTGTCGGTTTTTGTGTACCGACCGACAAACGCACGCGAAGTTAAACGTTTGTGTGTATTCTTCTTTTTTTTATTTTAAGCTCTAGATACAGGGTGTGTATTAGAAACACAGAGTGTAAGGGCTTTGCAAGGCCCCAAGTCTGCTATTTTTAGGCATTGTAATGACAGCGACACTCAACTGACATTGTCACTGTGATTTTTCCACACTAAAAACCGTTTTCGTTTACCACCATATGTTCCATGGCAATGATATTATATGTAGGTTCTAGTTCCATGGGGAAAGTTGTTCAGTTTCATGGTCTGAGCACACCTGCAAAGTTTTCGTTACACCGTCTCCTATATCCTGTATTCTTCCGAACTAACTCAAAATACCTGATGTGCAACTTTTAAAATAACAAATGATTTCATTATAGTGTTTCACATTTCGACAAAATATTGTTTCTTAATGCTATTCCATTTATCAGTTTTCAGCAGTCACAAGTCAAATTTCACTCTAGTCTAAAAATCTCAGAAGTTGGATATTGTAGAAACACCCTATATACGAGCTGCAATTGTACTGCTAGGTGTAACCTACCACATTTGGACAACAATTACTTTTTAGAGAATCGAATTACAGGTTTCTTGGAAACAATACAAAGTCAATTGATTCAGCAGCGTTTAGTGCTAACTTGCTTACTTATTGGACTCGATTCCATGGTACTGACTAAAACAGTTTACTGAAATGGGTGCATGTAATATTTTGCGCATGTAGTATTCAACCCAAAATGTTTATGACAAAATGTGCAGTAACTATTTGGCGTGTCAAGATTCAGGCACTATCATGTGCATGATAATCTGTCTATCCCTCAGGCGAATAACACATTCATATCCTGCTCTAACATGACGTCTGATCTTATGTGTTGTTGCACAGAGCACCAAAATGTCAAGAACCTACATATAATATCATTGTTAGCGGCCCCCTGTTGTTGTTTCTTGTGTGTTGGTGTGTTGTGTTATGTTTTTCGAGAGTATGTATGTAGAGGTAGATGGTTATGTATGGAGACAAGAAATTCCTTTCACGGGTTACAACCCAAACGACTATGCGGATCTTGGCATGTGAGCTATCGTTAGATTCGTCTCAGCAGCACGGGTGACACTGGCTATATTAAAATTCATAAATTCTATATGGCGGTTTTTTATCGCTAAATACAACTTTGAAGTTAACGCAGTTGGGTTTTTGTTTTTTCATACATCTGCTTGTTAGTTAGCTATATTAGCGGTCACTCGGAATCGAAACTACTTACTAAAAAGGGAATGTTACGTACAAACGGGCGTGTTAATTTCACACCTTCTAATTATTATGTTACGATGTACTTACTTACCTACTTTTTAACGCTGCACATTTCGTTCGTTGCGTCCGAGATATTATAAAATATAATTAAAATCATTACAAAGTATAAAATGAAGTCGTTTTTTGCGTTTGTCTGTCTGCTAACTCCTCCTTAATCACGCAATGGATTTTGATGTGATTTTTTAATAGGTAGAGTGATTCAAGAGGAAGTTTTATTTATATGTAAAACACATGCCGGGAAGTGCCCTTTTCAAGCGGGAAAATGAGTAGCAGTGGGTAAAACCGCTAACGGGTTGCTAGTCGTGAATAATTTTAGAAAATTTCCGGCTTTTCGGTTCGAACCTGCGACTTTAGCTAACATTACGTACTAGCTAGCGACACCTTTAACTACTAGACTACAGCGGCTCAGCTGTCTTTGGCGAAATTATGCAAGTGTTTCTTATTGTTGAGAGCATGACCATAACAGCCACAACAGTCCACTGGTGGCCATGCCCCCCCCCTCTATCGGGAGTTATTGCCATACTCACCACGCTTGGTAGGCGGATTGTCGAGCGTAGTGCAAGATGTTGCATTTACTTACTTTTATTTATTGTTGAGACGTTCGTTTTCAGCCAAAAAATCTTATTTTTTCAGGATCAACCTCATCTTCGGGGAAACTTAATAACAATGAACCACACACAGCGTGTCGACCCGTCGAGTAAGTTCATACATATATCAACACACACACATACACATATAATCACTGCCTCACTTTATGCCTTCCTTTTGAAATAAGCTGACCTGTTGTGTATTGTTCTTTATGTTATGTTCTTTGTATTTTATTGTGTACAATTAACAGTTAAATATATAAATACACATACTTAGTTAGTACACACACAAATGAAAATAAGAAATTGAAAATAATCATGCATCGACCGGGGCTCGTCAACGCCCCACCGCTCTGCCACTGAGCTATCGATGCACCGATCGATGCTTGCCAAATTTCAATCTCTTGATGCTCGTCTCCAAGCGACGATCTAGCGAGATCTAGTAGAAAGTATATACAGCTTTATTACCTGGTTAATAAATCTGTCCATCGATATCGATTTCGAGCCCCAGTCGATGCATGAAATTTTTTTAATTTCTTATTTTAATTTATGAGATAATTAGCACTGTTAATGCATTAACATCCTAATATGCAACCCGTAACTGTGGATTGAGTTCAGTCTAATCAAAATCCATTGCGTGATTAAGGAGGAGTTAGCAGACAGACAGACAATTCTTACTTTGATATTTCCAGATCGAGTCATCAAGACGCCAGAATCAAAGTGGGTCCAGACCTTCGCAGTGCCAGAAAAAACAACAATAACACACACAAGTGAGTTCTGCTTCTATTCTTTCTTTCTAAATGTTCGCTAAAAAAACTTTTAAATTAAATAAACTTTTAACTTTTTAAAGAATGTTTAGAATAACGCGTGTCCAACTTTGTTTGGTAAGGCAAAAGGTTTCTCAACTTCTGTTTCCAACATATCTCACTGTAATTTTACGAAGAACTTTTAAAATTGTTATTTCCTTCCCTCGTAAAAAAATGATTTTGAAAAAAATATACCATCAAAGGAGGTCAAGGTAGTCATGAAAATAGAGGTAAACAACTTTCCCAATGAAACATGAATCTTAACATGAAAAAAAGTTGACCTTCCATACAAATGTACCTACTATACTAGCCGACCGAGTTTCATGGGCTGGTTAACCCCTTAAAATATTTGCAGTTTTTTTTATAAATTTCAGGCTGAAATCATCCCAGCCGCCATTTCCCCCGACGTACCTACCACCAGAAGACGTGCATATGAAGAGTTTTCTTCTAAATACGGTGCTTCAAAGGGCACTGACCGAGTCACTGGCACAGCTGCCTACTAGAAGAAAAGACAAAGGTAAGGACAAAGGTAAAAGAAAGATGGATACGTGCTTTGAAGGGCACCTTTCTTTGTGGTCTATGATTATTTAGACGGCGGTCATTATACAACCAGAGTATGTGTCCCCCACAAAGGGAGAGAAATAGATAGATAGACAGAGCGAAAGAGAGAGAGAATATGTAATATGAGGTCATCTTCTTTTTGGATGGCGTCAAATCATCAAAGACGTGCATATGAAGAGCTTTCTTCTGAATACGGCGCTGCAAAGGGCACTGACCGAGTCACTGGCACAGCTGCCTACTAGAAGGAAAGACAAAGGTACCTACTTTATAGTGTTTTTTTTTTAAGTGTAAGAAGTGAGTGCATGCGAGTATTAATGTGTGTGGAATAATGTGTTTTATTGAGTAATAATACTTAATTTATGTAAAAGTGTTTAAATGTGTGCAAGTAATATATATATGTGTGTGTGTGTGTGTGTGTGTGTGTGTGTGTGTGTGTCACTTAATGTCACTTAATAAGTGTTTTTTAGTGTAAGAATTGATTGTATGTGAGTATCAATGAGTGTGGAATTATTTGTTTTGCTGAGTAATATTACTTATGTTAAAGTGTTTAAATGTGTGCTAAAAATATGTTTCACTTAATATGTCATGACAATTTATAAGTGTTAAGTGTTGTGTGGTTGTGTGTGACAAGGTGTGTTAGTATTTATCATCCCAGCCGCCATTTCCCCCGATGTACCTACCGCCAGAAGACGTGCATATGAAGAGCTTTCTTCTGAATACGGCGCTGCAAAGGGCACTGACCGAGTCACTGGCACAGCTGCCTACTAGAAGGAAAGACAAAGGTAGGTACCTAAATACACTGTAGTGTGAAAATATGTGTTTCTCTGAATGTGTATATGCGTGCAAGATATGTCATAATGTTTAAGCAATGAGTGAGAATATACAGGGTGAACGGTAATTTGAAACATTCCCTGGAGAGGCTAAAAGGGAGACTGTTCCCATAATATTCTGTCATGGACGTGCATATGAAGAGCTTTCTTCTGAATACGGCGCTGCAAAGAGCACTGACCGAGTCACTGGCACAGCTGCCTACTAGAAGGAAAGACAAAGGTAGGTACTTATACTTATAGTGTGTTTTTTGAGTGTAAGAAGTGAGTATGTGTAAAAAGGTGTGTATGATGTGTGTATTTTCAGTGTTTTAATTTCTTTCTTTCTTTCACGTTAAGCTGTCGGTCCCTAGTGCTGTCTATGATAACTTAGACGGCAGTCATAACAAAATCAGAGTCTGTGTCTCTTATGAAGAGAAACAGAGAGATAGAGAGAGATTACTTGACAGACAGACAGGTGTATGTGTGTGTTATTGAGGATAATGTCACTTAATTCATGTGTAAGTGTGTAAATGTGTGCAAGTAACGTGTGTGTGTTACTTTATAAGTGTGAATCACTTACTGTGTTATGTACATTTATAAGTGTAAGTGTTGTGTGTGACAAGGTCTGCTAGTATTTATCATCCCAGCCGCCATTTCCCCCGATGTACCTGCAAAGGGCACTGACCGAGTCACTGGCACAGCTGCCTACTAGAAGGAAAGACAAAGGTACTAAGTATGTAATTTATTACAGAAAGATTTGCAAAGAAAGATGGATCTATGCTGTGGCTTTTGCTTTGTGTGTTTGAGAGTAAGAAGTGCGTGTGAAAGTGTGTAAATGTGTGCAAGAAACGTGTGTGTGTGTTAGGGTGGTCCAAATTTGTATGAAAAAAATAAAAGTTTGTTTTTACCTTGTCCACAAGGCTTTTTTTGTTCCATTACACAAAAAAAGTATCTGAACCAAAAATCAGATCAATAGCAGCACAGTTAGAGGTCGCTATGATTTGATGCTTTTTTATATGGAATTTGTATGGCACAAATTTCTATGTAACAAGTTTTCAGAAATTTAATATATTTTTACGATATTTACATTAAAAACAGATAAAGATAATTACTTTGAAGCTTTCTAACCAAAACACGTGTTGAAAATGTTGTATTTGGAAGCCTCAGTAAGTTTTGCAAAATCGCTGAAATTTGGGTTGAAAATTCCCCAAAACGGCCTACTATTGCGATGTACATTTAAATAAAGACTAATATCCCCAAAATACAGTAGTAAATGATTGAACTGGACCCGAAACTATATTAATTTTATATTAATCACGAAATTGAAGGCCAGTATTTCTAACAACAAACAGCAGAAGCAGTACCTCCTCTGTTCGATAGACCTTCACAGAAAAAAAAACCTGTAGCTTCCAAATTCAACTTTTTTAACATTTACTTTGGATATTAATATTAAAACTAACTATCCTTATCTGATTTAAATGAACATGGGATAAAAAATAATTTATTAAAATATAAAACATCAAAGGGAATTTGTTTGCATATAAATCCCATATAAAAAAAACTCAAATCATAGCGACCCCTAAATATCATTAGATTTGGCTCAAATTTTGCTGAGGGGTATTTAGAACGATATCAAACAAGAAGAGCTTTGTGGAACATCAACTTTCAACAAAAGTGGTTTTTGGACCACCCTAGTGTGTGTATCACTTAATAAGTATAAGTCACTTAATGTGTTATGTCACTTAATAAGTGTGAGTGTTGTGTGTGACAAGGTGTGTTAGTATTTATCATCCCAGCCGCCATTTCCCCCGATGTACCTACCATCAGAAGACGTGCATATGAAGAGCTTTCTTCTGAATACGGCGCTGCAAAGGGCACTGACCGAGTCACTGGCACAGCTGCCTACTAGAAGGAAAGACAAAGGTACTTAAATACATATTAAATATTAATATTGTGTGTTTGAACGAATGTAAGAAAGTGAGTATGTGTTTTATTGAGTGTTTTAATTTAGATTTTTGGTGTATAAATGTGTTATTGACTAAAATTTTATGTGTAAATATGTTTGTGTGTTTAATTAAATGTCACTCAATAAGTGTGAGTCACTTAATGTGTTGTCACTTAATAAGTGTGATTGTATTGTGTTTGCGTGTGTGTATGTTATTTGTAGTGTGAAAGTATGTGTTTCTCTGAGTGTGTGTATGTGTGCAAGATATGCCATAATGTGTAAGTAAAGAGTGAGAATATACAGGTTAAACGGTAATTTGAAAGATTACCTGGAGGGGGTAAGAGGGAGGCTGTTACCATCATAGTCTGTCATGGACGTGCATATGAAGAGCTTTCTTCTGAATACGGCGCTGCAAAGGGCACTGACCGAGTCACTGGCACAGCTGCCTACTAGAAGGAAAGACAAAGGTATGTACCTAAATACATAAGTACAGTCCAGCAAAAAAGAGTAGAAATTAAATACAGATACAGATACAGATATTTATTGATAAAATTATAAATTTTACATGTCAAATGTATATATTCAACTTATAATTAATCTTAAGTTAATGTAGTTTAACTTAAAGTAATTACTTAGTTATAATAACATAAATTTCATATTATAATTGACATTATAAGTATTATTAACAGCCTACCTACGAAGCTTGGGGTAGCGAGGGCGAATTTAGGAATTCATTGATTGAGTAGACAGCATCATTCAATAATTTTGTCTTTAATTTAAGCACAAATGACCCGTACGTTTTGGTGTCTTTTATTTCGCATGGAATCTTATTGTACAGTCTAGGTCCTATTATATTCAGAGATTTTTTGTATTTGGCAAGGCGAACTTTGGTGTGCCTAAGGTCGTGGCGTTGCCTTGTGTTGCGGCTGTGAGTGCCACCATACGTTTGGAATTGCTCAATGTTTTGTCGCACGTATTTAGCTACTTCAAGAATATATAAGCTAGGCAAAGTAAGAATTTTCATTTTTATGAACAGTTCCTTCGCAGGGTGATCCCACTCCACACCACACATTATTCTAACAGCACGTTTTTGCAACCTAAATACTCTGTCTCGTTCCGCTGCATTAGCCCAAAGATCAATTGCATACATAGTTATAGAATTGAAATAGCCATAGTACGCTTTCATCAAGTTATCAGTGCTAAGTGTAGCTTTTAAGCGACTTAAGGCGAAGCATGCGGACGATAGGCGATTACTAAATAAAATGGAACTACAAATTTTTCATACTAAATTGTTGCCATTCATACGCAATGTTGCCATTTAATTTGGAATTTTCTTACAAAGTGGCCCCCTAATTTTTGTCTACTCTTTATTGCTGGACTGTAATGTGAAAATATGTGTTTCTCTGAGTGTTTGTATGTGTGCAAGATATGGCATAATGTGTAAGTAAAGAGTGAGAATATATTTGGCAAACAGTAATTTGAAACATTCCCTGGTAATAAGGGAGGCCGTTCCCATCATATTCTGTCATGGACGTGCATATGAAGAGCTTTCTTCTGAATACGGCGCTGCAAAGGGCACTGACCGAGTCACTGGCCCAGCTGCCTACTAGAAGGAAAGACAAAGGTACTTAGTATGTAGTTTATTACAGAAAGATTTGCAAAGAAACATAGATGCGTGCTTTGAAGGGCACCTCTCATTCTTTCACTTTAAGTCGTCCGTCCCGGTTGCTGTGTATTATACTTAGACGGCAGTTTAAACAACCAGAGTATGTGTCCCTCACAAAGCGGGGGAGAGAGCAAGAGAGAAAGAAAAAAAGAGAGGGAATATGTAATATTATGTCGTCAAATCATCAAAGACGTGCATATGAAGAGCTTTCTTCTGAATACGGCGCTGCAAAGGGCACTGACCGAGTCACTGGCACAGCTGCCTACTAGAAGGAAAGACAAAGGTACTTAAATACATATTAAATATTAATATTGTGTGTTTGAACGAATGTAAGAAAGTGAGTATGTGTTTTATTGAGTGTTTTAATTTAGATTTTTGGTGTATAAATGTGTTATTGACTAAAATTTTATGTGTAAATATGTTTGTGTGTTTAATTAAATGTCACTCAATAAGTGTGAGTCACTTAATGTGTTGTCACTTAATAAGTGTGATTGTATTGTGTTTGCGTGTGTGTATGTTATTTGTAGTGTGAAAGTATGTGTTTCTCTGAGTGTGTGTATGTGTGCAAGATATGCCATAATGTGTAAGTAAAGAGTGAGAATATACAGGTTAAACGGTAATTTGAAAGATTACCTGGAGGGGGTAAGAAGGGAGGCTGTTACCATCATAGTCTGTCATGGACGTGCATATGAAGAGCTTTCTTCTGAATACGGCGCTGCAAAGGGCACTAACCGAGTCACTGGCACAGCTGCCTGCTAGAAGGAAAGACAAAGGTACTTTTAATATAAAACTGATGATGCAAATTCCGGGTTTGTTTTTGATCTGCGCAACTTGTACGAGAAGGTATTGGGATTTTTAATGCACTCACCGTGCTATATTATTGTCATACCTAAATTAAAAATAAGAAAATTGAAAAATTCATCAGGGTCAGCCAGGCGCGGACGGTTTCCCACGGTCCCAGGTTCAAGTCCCGGCGGTCGCCGACGAATTTTTTTATTTTTTATTTACGCACAAGAAGGTTTGTTTGTAGTAATCAAGTAATTCGATCCAAGTATTTGTTCTACTTCAGATGTGCCAGACACTGAGGAGAACCGCCGTCGCCTACACAAATGCGACGTGGTCGGTTGTCAAAAGGTGTACACCAAGAGCTCGCATCTAAAGGCGCACAAACGAACGCATACAGGTTAGTAAGGGTTAATTTTACTATTACTTGATTCATGGGACATTTCTGGCTCAAAATAATAATAATAAAATTGATTCATAGAAGAAAGGGACCCAAAAGGGCAATATTATTGTTTGCATCTTTTTCATATTACACGATAAATTAATGTTGCCAATTTGACACTGATGTTGCTATTTCGACACTAATGTTGCCTTGACAATAATGTTGCCATTTCGGGTCCCCTTCTTCACTGAGGAGAACCGCCGTCGCCTACACAAATGCGACGTGGTCGGTTGTCAAAAGGTGTACACCAAGAGCTCGCATCTAAAGGCGCACAAACGAACGCATACAGGTTAGTAGAGTGTCGAAGGCTTAGACTATATTATAAACAAGCTATAAGCAAGCTATAGAGAGCGACGTGGTCGGTTGTCAAAAGGTGTACACCAAGAGCTCGCATCTAAAGGCGCACAAACGAACGCATACAGGTTAGTAGAGTGTCGAAGGCTTAGACTATATTATAAACAAGCTATAAGCAAGCTATAGAGAGCGACGTGGTCGGTTGTCAAAAGGTGTACACCAAGAGCTCGCATCTAAAGGCGCACAAACGAACGCATACAGGTATGTAGAGTGTTGAAGGCTTAGACTATATTATAAACAAGCTATAAGCAAGCTATAGAGAGCGACGTGGTCGGTTGTCAAAAGGTGTACACCAAGAGCTCGCATCTAAAGGCGCACAAACGAACGCATACAGGTAAGTAGTGTCAAAGACATACTGCATTTTAGGGCTTGTATGTACAGTCTTTCACACCAACACATGAATAATTCTGTTTTTAAGGTTTCAGTTTTCTTGTGACTGATACGGACAAGCCGGACAAAATCCATGTTTTACGATTCAATAAATGGTGCTGCATCTAGAAAAATAACAATTTTTGCTGTAAAATGTGACGGTTTGAAAAATAACCTTAAATATTGGGTTGTTTATGATCATGAGTGAGCGGAAGAGGCTGTACCTAAACAAGCCTTACAAGCAACAATAGTTCACTGCTGGACATGGGCTTCCCCCTCCCTATGGAGCGGGTGGTGTTGCCATACTCCCCACGCTTAGCAGGCTTGCGGATTGGTGAGCGCAGTGCAATATTTTGTATTCACGGCGACGCTGCTGTGCATTCCTTAGATGATTATCCCTTAGACGCTTTTTACGACACCCAAGGGTATACTAAGGTGGTATATTAATGTAATGCTATTCTAAACCGGCACTACAAGGTTATGTTGGATCTGTTGTTAATCGTAACTGGTTTTGCAAGTTGCCTTATGTTTTAACATAAATACACGCCTTTATCCTCTGCGGGACAGGCAGCGCATTAGCGATCGTAACTACGCCACGTCTGATAAATGTTTGATCGTGTAAGACAATAATGACAGATTGTCGGCCAGTCGCCTAAAATGTAATAAACATGGAACCGAGTATCTTAGTCGCATTCGACACTTGGAGATTTGAATGCTGGCGACGCCTGGGCTTTCGCGGCTCAATTGAAGCCTTCAATATGTAATCAAATGTATCATGACCAATAACGCGTAGCAGAGCTCCACTACCAGGATAGTTTCGCAACCAATTCCTATCAAATAATTCATTGAAGAAGCTGAAAGTTTTCTTAAAATTGTAAAACTAACGCGAAATGTGTTTAAAAATGTTATATCACATGAAAACGTTTTGTACTTACTTATTTTATTTTCAATTTCCAGGCGAGAAACCCTACGGCTGCGCTTGGGCTGGCTGCGGCTGGCGTTTCGCGCGCTCCGACGAGCTGACCAGACATACTCGCAAACATACAGGACAACGGCCTTTCGCGTGCGCTCTGTGTAGGAGAAGGTTTGCAAGATCGGACCACCTGCGTCTGCATATGAGGAAACATACACATACTCTATGATTTGTACTTAAAATCGAAATAGACACAACACAAAACTTAAACAATTACACACTTTAAAAATACACACAAAGACACTTAAAACACAAACATATAGGTACACTCAAAAACACACAGTTACACATCGAAACACAAACCAATTTTTTACCCAAGACACTCTGTCTCTATAACATACATTCCTATTACACGATAACACTGCTTGATACATTCAAATTTAAACATGAAACAATAATATATTTCTTACTAGAAACACGCGCAAACATACAGGTCAACGGCCCTTCGCATGCGCTCTGTGTAGGAGAAGGTTTGCAAGATCGGACCACCTGCGTCTGCATATGAGGAAACATACACATACATTGTGACTTGTACTTAAAAATAAGTGAAAGTACAATAATAATCAAACACACATGCTCAAAAACATACTTACAGATTTAAAATACACGCTAAAACACAATCAGTCACTTGCATTATACACTCGCTTGAACACTGAAACAGACGCTTACACACTATAATACAACAAACTTAAGACACACACATCAAAAATACATTAAAACACTTGAATACAACTACACACCTAAAACACACTAAAACATATTCTACACAACAAATCACACACTTCATTCGAGGAACTATTTCTGTAACAAATATATTTCTCTATGATTCATTATCGCTCCGACGAACTCACTCGACACACACCCTATGATGTGTACTTATAATTAAAATACACATAACACAAAACCTAATAAACAATTATATACTTAAAACACACACACAAAGAAACTTTTACACTTAAAAAAACCAAACATTTACACTCAAAAACACTGCTTGATTTGATACATTCAAATTCAAACATAAAACAAATATGTTTCTCGTATCAATAATCTAATCACCGCTCCGACGAACTCACTAGACACACACGCAAACATACAGGACAACGGCCTTTCGCTTGCGCTCTGTGTAGGAGAAGGTTTGCAAGATCGGACCACCTGCGTCTGCATATGAGGAAACATACACACACCCTATAATGGGTACTTATAAGTGAGACTTCAATAATAATCGAACTCACGTCATGCTCAAAAACATACTTACAGACTATACACACTAAAAGACAATCAGTCACTTACATTATACACTCGCTTGAACACTAAAACACACGATTACACACTAATACATCAAACTTAAGACACACATCAAAAATACACTATAAAACTTGAGTACAACAACCGCACAGCTAAAACACACTATAACATATTCTACACAACAAATCACACACTATATTCGAGGAAGTATTTCTGTACGAAATATATTTCTCTATCATGATTCATTACCGTTTCGACGAACTTACTAGACATACTCGGAAACATACAGGTCAACGGCCTTTCGCGTGCGCTCTGTGTAGGAGAAGGTTTGCAAGATCGGACCACCTGCGTCTGCATATGAGGAAACATACACATACATTGTGAAACGAGCTTAAATAATGGTGTTAAGTGAATGGCCAGTTATAGAAATGTATTTTTAAACACACCTACTGTGACACACTAAAATACATTCAGACACTCAAACGTATACTTACACACTTCTAAATACACAATAACTCAACACACTTTGCAAACTCAAAAACTTATATTCAAAACACACATTTTATTCATTCAAAAACACACTAACGTCTATAACACAAACTCAAAACACACATTTATCACTCATAAACACACTATCACACAACAATTATTCCAACACTCACTTTACACACTCTAACACTCCAATACAATACACACACTCTAATTCATAAACAAATGGCACACTGATACATACATTCTTATTTAAACGACAATCAAATATATTCCTCTATAATTCCCCACCGCTCCGATGCTCACTCGACACACGCGCAAACAAACAGGACAACGGCCTTTCGCGTGCGCTCTGTGTAGGAGAAGGTTTGCAAGATCGGACCACCTGCGTCTGCATATGAGGAAACATACACATACCCTATGATGTGTACTTAAAGTTTAGATACGTACAATACAAAACATAAAGTATTACACACTTAAAAACACACACAAAGGCACTTAAAACACACAAAGACACTCAAAAACACACACGTATACACTCAATAACACACTGTTATACACTAAAACACACACTTACACACTCCTAAACACACTATAATACAACACAGTTTGCAAACTCAAAAACACATATTTAATTCACACTATAACACAACACACAAACACTCACTTTACACACAAAAACACTCATTCGAAAACACATACTATACACACAAAAACACTCACTCGAAAACATAAACAAATTATATTACTATAAATATTCAAACACAAGAATAAAATACTTACCTTTTATTTACCACCGATCCGAAGAACTCACTCGACATACGCGCAAACATACAGGACAACGGCCTTTCGCGTGCGCTCTGTGTAGGAGAAGGTTTGCAAGATCGGACCACCTGCGTCTGCATATGAGGAAACATACACACACATTGTGATGTGTAGTTACAAACCTAAAATACACACTAAAAAACAATCAGTCACTTACATTATACACTCGCTTGAACAGTGAAACACACGCTTAAACACTATAATACAAGAAACTTAAGACACACACATCAAAAATACACTAAAACACTTGAATACAACAACCGCACACCTAAAACACGCTATAACATATTCTACACAACAAATCACACACTACATTCGAGGAACTATTTCTGTAACAAATATATTTCTAAATGATTCATTACCGCTCCGACAAACTTACTAGTCACACACGCAAACATACAGGACAACGGCCTTTCGCGTGCGCTCTGTGTAGGAGAAGGTTTGCAAGATCGGACCACCTGCGTCTGCATATGAGGAAACATACACATACATTGTGAAATGAGCTCACATATGGCCAGTCATAGAAATGTATTTTTAAACACACGTACTGAGACACACTAATACACATTCAGACACTCAAACACACACTTACGCACTCCTAAACACACAATAACAACACAGTTTGCAAACTCAAAAACACATACTCCAAATACAAATCTATTCACTCAAAAACACACTCAGACACTCACTTTAAACACTCCAATACACAAACACAATAACATGACTCTTATACATAAAAAAATGACACACTGATTCATTTATTCTTATTTAAACGACAGTGAAATAGGTATATTTCTCTATGATTCACTACCGCTCCGAGGAACTCACTCGACACACACGCAAACATACAGGTCAACGGCCTTTCGCGTGCGCTCTGTGTAGGAGAAGGTTTGCAAGATCGGACCACCTGCGTCTGCATATGAGGAAACATACACATACATTGTGAAACGAGCTTAAATAGTGATGATGTTATAGACATGTATTTTAGAAACATACACGTACTGAGACACACTAAAATAGACTCAGGCACTCAAACACACCCTTATACTCTCCTAAACACACAATAACACAACACACTTTGTAAACTCTAAAACACAAATTCAATACACACATAATACGCTATGACACAAACTGAAAACACACATTTATTTAAAAAAACATAGTTTCACACAACATACTCTGACACTCATTTTACACACTAAAATACTCAGTTTAACACTCAAATATATTCAATAAGATACACTCGAACACATAAACAAGTGACACATTGATGAAAATATTCAAATTTAATCGACAATAAACTATATATCTATGATTCATTACCGCTCCAATGAACTCACTCGACACACACGCAAACATACAGGTCAACGGCCTTTCGCGTGCGCTCTGTGTAGGAGAAGGTTTGCAAGATCGGACCACCTGCGTCTGCATATGAGGAAACATACACATACACAGTGGCGTGCACAGGGTTTCATGTCTGGGTAGGCAGTAGATATGAACTGAGGCGGATCTTATACGCACCGCATCTTTTTCCACTGCACGTTTTACCGGATTCTTAAGAAACCATCCTATGCAAAAACTGGATTTCATTATGGCACATGTCATCACCGCATCAAATTGCAACTGAGACGAACAGCAAAAATGTGCGGTGCGGTGCATTGCAACAAAATAAATAAACTATGCACACCAACAACTCCCGTCAGCCGCATCTGTCGTAAGAAGTTGAATGAATAAAAGTCGTGTTACCTTTTCTGAGCGCTTTTTCCATCCAAATTGTACAATCTGCCTCTATCATCATCATTGCATCACACTTACACATTAAAAATTAACTTTAAAAGTTACAGAAACGGGTGTCTCAACTTTTTGTAAACATAGTCATCACTACATCAGTTGTTTTCAGACAACTTGTTTTTAACAAATATCACACCGTTATTGTTAGTCAAGCACATTTAATAATACGTTATAAAATATCTATAATTGCTACTTTTTTCAGCATAAAACAACAACGAAAACAATATTATGTGAACAAACAATAATTTGCATTTTCTAACCTAAATCATAATAAAATACTTTCAATCCTGAATGTATCTCATTTCCTTAATAAATGTTTGAAACAAAGGTATCAACAAATCGGTCGGATTCTACGCGCCAAAACCCCCCATGCACGTAGCGAGCGGTTGTCTATGGTCATTTTACTTTTTAATTGCGTTTAGATGCTTTGTTTTGCGTTTTGTTTAGCGTATGCAAATGGAATGTTGCCGAAAATGCTACAAATATATTATATTCTGTGGCACAGGTGCTGCCTTTTCACGCACACTACTTAACATTTTTCAGCTTTGTGTGAGTGTAGAGAGCTCACACTTACAGTGTATTTACGCTAATTTCACACATTCATACTAGAGGTATCGGGCGAGTTCATGAGGCAGCGATCGAGTCCACTTATTTTGAATGACATATCGTACTTGAGAGATAAGCGGGGATTAGTAGCGCGAAATAAAGGCGCAAAAGTAAGATGGCATTTATTGCGTTCCATTTTACGTTACATTATTGTTCTTAAATAAATTAAATTCTTATTAGCGGGTGAAAATGGCAGTTAGCGGGTGAAAACGGCAGTTAGCGGGTGAAAATGGCAGGGTAGGCAGTGCTTTTATGCCTTTATGGACTGCACGCCCCTGCACATACATTGTGAAATGAGCTTAAAGAATGATGATGAGTAAATGGCCAGTTATAGAAATGTATTTTTAAGCACACGTACTAAGACACTCTGAAACACACTTTCACACTCCTACACTCACTTAAAAAACACACATTTATTCACTCAAAAACACAACACACTCTTTACACACTATAACATAAAATACGTTCACTCCAACACATAAACAAGTGATATTAGTGACTACTATAAATATTCAAATTTAAACTAGATAACTCCGCTGACTCAGCGAGCTAAAGAGTATAAGAGTATAATAATCAAATAACTTTGTCTTTGATTCATTACTGCTCCGATGAACTCACTCGACACGATCAAACATACAGGTCAACGGCCTTTCGCGTGCGCTCTGTGTAGGAGAAGGTTTGCAAGATCGGACCACCTGCGTCTGCATATGAGGAAACATACACATACATTGTGAAATGAGCTCAAGTAATGGTGATAAGTAAATGGCCAATTATAGGAATGTATTTGCAAAGTGTATGTGTTTTAGTACACGAAACGAGCTCAAATAGTGATGATGTTACAGGAATGTAATTTAAAAACACAAGTACTAAGACACACTGAACACACTTAGACACTCAAACACACACTTACACTCTCCTAAACACACTATAACACAAAACACTTTGTAAACTCAAAAACACATACTCAAAACACAAATCTATTCACTCAAAATTAAACACTCGCTTTACACACTAAAACACTCGGTTAAACACTCCAATACACAATACACTCTTATTCATAAAGAAATGACACACTTATACATACATTCTTATTTCAACGACAATCGAATATATTTCTCTATGATTCATTTCCAAATATATTATCTTTGATTTACCACCGCTCCGACAAACTCACTCGACACACGCGCAAACACAATCAGTCACTTACATTATACACTCGCTTGAACACTGAAACACACGTTTACACACTATAACACAACAAACTTAAGATACACATCAAAATTACGCTAAAACACTTGAATACAACAAATCACACACTACATTCGCGGAACTATTTCTGTACGAAATATATTTCTCTATGATGATTCATTACCGTTCCGATGAACTCACTCGACACGATCAAACATACAGGACAACGGCCTTTCGCGTGCGCTCTGTGTAGGAGAAGGTTTGCAAGATCGGACCACCTGCGTCTGCATATGAGGAAACATACACATACATTGTGAAACGAGCTTAAATAGTGATGATGAATTGTTATAGAAATGTATTTTTAAAAACACACGTACTGAGACACACTAAAACACATTCAGACACTGAAAAACACACTTATACTCTCCTAAACACACACTTTGCAAACTCTTAAAAACACACTATAACACAACACACTCAGACACTCACTTTACACACTAAAACACTCAGTTAAACACTTTAATACACAAGAACATACACTCTAATACACAAACAAATGATACATTGCTATAAATATTCAAATTTCAACAAGAATCAAATATATTTACTTTTATGCTCCAACGAACTCACTCGACACACGCGCAAACATACAGGTCAACGGCCTTTCGCTTGCGCTCTGTGTAGGAGAAGGTTTGCAAGATCGGACCACCTGCGTCTGCATATGAGGAAACATACACACACCCTATGATGTCTGCTTATAAGTGAGACTTCAATAAATAATCAAACACACGTCATGCTCAAAAACTTACTTACAGACTTAAATTACACACTAAAACACAATCAGTCACTTACATTATACACCCGATTGAACACTGAAATACACGCTTACACACTATAACACAAAATTAAGACACACACATCAAAATTACGCTAAAACACTTGAATACAACAACCGCACACCTAAAACACACTAAAACATTTTCTACACAACAAAGACACTAACTACTACGATATTTTACTACTTCTACAAGAAATATATATTCTTTATATTCACCACAGCTCCGATTAACTCACTCGACACGATCAAACATACAGGTCAACGGCCTTTCGCGTGCGCTCTGTGTAGGAGAAGGTTTGCAAGATCGGACCACCTGCGTCTGCATATGAGGAAACATACACATACATTGTGAAACGTGCTCAAATAGTGATGATGATATAGAACGTATTTTTAAACTCACGTACTGAGAAACACTTAGGCACTCAAACACACACACACACACACTCCTAAACACACTATAACACAACAAACTTTGCAAACTCAAAACACATATTTATCCACTCTAAAACACACTATAACACAACACTCAAACACTCACACCAAAACACTTACTCGGCAACATAAATAAATGATACTACAATAAATATTCAAATTTAAACAATCAAATATCTTTTTACCTTTGATTTACCACCGCTCCGACGAGCTCACTCGACACACGCGCAAACATACAGGACAACGGCCTTTCGCGTGCGCTCTGTGTAGGAGAAGGTTTGCAAGATCGGACCACCTGCGTCTGCATATGAGGAAACATACACATACATTGTGAAACGAGCTCAAATAGCGATGATGTTATAGAAATGTTTTTATTTTAAACAAACATTCTGAGACACACTGAACACACACTGATACACTCCTAAACACATTATAACACAACACACATTGCAAGCTCAAAAACATATCAGGTATAACACAACACTCTGACAGTCACTTTACTTCTACTTTAGACATACAAATGAGGAAACATACACATACCCTAAATGATGTGTGGTAGAAATAAGAATACCGTATGTCACTTTCACACCACACAAAATATCAATAATTACGTACTTACAACACACACACTTAAACAAATAATCACACGGTACATATAGCCAATACACTTCCACGCTCAAAACACAATCTCATATACCCAAAACACACAACGCCCAAGTAACACACTTCTACTAATATGGAGAAAAAATACACATACTCGTATATTGTGAAATAAACTCAAATAATGATAAGAGAAAAGCATAATTTTATTACACACTTAATAGTAGTTTATGCAATTGCCTTATAATAAGAGGCTTTAGGATGTGAGTGTCTGTTTATCACACGAGGCGCAGCCGAGTGTGATAATAGTTTGACACGAGCATTCTAAAGCCTAATTATATTGCAATTGCATACACTATTTTATCTACACTTTACAAGAAAAACTATGAAAAATAATTCATACCTCCGCACTTCACTATGGCGATTGCAAGCATATCTACTGAACCAACAACTGAACGACTTTTATACATAAGTAACTTTTTAACTAAACGTTACAATGGAAGCTCATAAAAACGGAACAACTTTTAAAATTAAAAAGCTTTAATCGGTAAATTTTAATTCGGAAAATTATTTGAAGCAAAGATTTAATAATAAATAAGTCCTCATAATTTCAAGTGTCGTCCCATTCTTTCATTGTGTCGTGACATTTGTTTTTTTTTTTATTATCTTACTGCTAAATGTCGATGTTATAAAGTCAGAAAAAAGTACTTTATGACATCGACATTTTACTTTATGATATCGACATTTTTTTTTAAAGGCTGAATGGCTGTAAAGCAGTTGCTTATACATTTGCTTTCGAATTTGTAATAGGAACATTATGTATGAAGTGTAGATAAATACACTAACACGCTTAAACCACAAATTAAAACACTGACGCACTTTTACAATTCAACACTCAACAACATACGTACTTACCTTACCCACTTAAAGACGCGCTTACACACCCTTAAACACACTTACTAACACATCATTTTAAAAACACACTTAAATACACACTACTACACTTACAGAACTCATGACAGATATAATATTCTGTCTAAAGTTCAAATCAGACCGCGACGCAAACCAGTGCGTCTCGATATGATTTGACCCCTGAGTTTCACCCTCACAAACATGGACATTCCTACAGGATTATCTTTTAGTCTCTTTGCAAATATTGCAGGCTGATCTACTCATCAATATGATCAACTTGCACTACGGTACAACCGTTGGAAAAGGCCATATTTAGCTGTCAAAATTATGCTATGACATAAGGACAGTTTTTCTTTGTTGACATGTCATCTAGTATGGGTTTGACAGCTGTCAAATACTGGCTATTCGAATGGCCGCACTATAAAGGGCAACTTGAGCAATAGTGTACTAATCAGCTATTACGAAAATATAGTAGGTAAGATCGCTTAAGTGAGAGTTCCCGTTTTTTCCCGAGTTTGGCCCCGCCTTGGAAACGAATCTTTAGGCTATTCTTTAGCTATTCCGAGCCGGGGCCTTGCTAGCATACTTACAAAAAAAAAATGGCAGCCATTTCAAACTTTTTTTATTGGCCAAAATTTTGTTATTTTGTAATAACTCAAAACTGGTAAGTGCTATAAATGAACATTGTATAGAAGAAATGTTACGCGTAAATTTCTGCACAACCTTGCTCTAATAACTTTTTGATAATCTAATAGTTTGCGAAAAACGCTTTAATACATGGCAGTTTTTTAAAAACTCACCAAATCTAAAATATGAATTAAGTAGTGAAGTTGGGGATTAAGAGTCACTCGCTGTGTGGGTAGACCATGCTACAATATCCTGCCTGATACTTAGTAACAAGCTTTCTGCCCAGAGGTTTTACCCGCTAATATAATTTCAAGTAAACAAGCAAATTTTTTGCCAATTTACACCCTGAGTTTTACCACCTTATGAGATGATTTTCTTAAATTCCTTTCCTGGTGTTAATTCACCCAACCAAAATAACCTCTGCGCAAAATTTCAAGAACCTAGGTCCAGTGGTATTGCCTGTGCATAGATTTATAATTTGTAAAAAAAAATATTAAATTTGTTCGTAGTTGCCACATTTTTATTTGTTTGCAATCCCTTGAGGCTGTTCTTTAATAGTTCTGACCCAAGGTCCTGTTAGGATAGCAAAAAAGAACAAAATGTGGCAACAACGAACTCTACTTTTTCATACAAATTGTATACCACGCACAGGCAATACTACTGGACCTTGACCCTGAAATTTTGCACAGAGGTTATTTGAATAATCTTAATTAATATCAAGAAAGGATTCCAAAAAATTCATCACCTAAGAAGGTAAAACAGAGGACGAAAATTTGTATAAAATTAACTTGTTTACTTCAAAATATATCAGCGGGTAAAACCGCTGGGCGGAAAGCTTGTTACTAAATATCAGGCAGGATATTGTAGCACGGTCTACCCACAGCAGTGACTCTTAATCCCCAACTTCACTACTACTATACTTTCTAATTTGTGAGTTTTCAGCAAAAACTGCCATGTTGTGCTACGTTTTTCTCGCAAACTATTGGATTATGAAAAAGTTATTGATAACATTCATATGCAGAAATTTACGCTTAACATATCTTCCATACAATAGTTATTTGTAGCTCTTACCATTTTTGAATTATTACAAAATAACAAAATTTTGCCCAGTGAAAAAATTTTGAAACGGTTGCCATTTTTTTTTTGTAATTAGGCCAGCAAAGTCCCGGTTCGGCATAGGTAAAGAATAGCCTAAAGATTAGTTTCCAAAGCGGAACCGACCTGGAACACGCACGGGAACTCCCAAAATTTTTTTGTATAGAAATTCTAACCTACTAATAGAATCCAATGGTCTTCGTTTTTATCAGGATGATTTTTTTTCACGCCAAGCAAAAGTCTTACAGTATGATGAGTAAAATTTCCATGCAAAGTTGACTGAAAATAATCTTATCTAAAGAGGTACTTACTGTAGTAAGTAATTGTTTATAACTTGCGCAGTTAAAAAATGGATCTTGAATTAGTAACATTGTTATCATCCTGGTCATATGTCATATAATATGATACATTATTGCTTCCCTCTCTATCATATTATATGACATATGAGCAGGATCCTAATAACAATGTTGCTAATTCGGGATTCATCCTTTATCTGCGCAAGTAATACTTAAAATAACTGAGAATTATAAAGCAGTGGCATTATTAGTAAACTTAAGGCCAGTAATATATACATTTATTTTTATACTTTAGATATAGGTAATATTTTTTAAGCCTTTTTTACTTTTAAATATAAATCGTTTTTAGGTTTAGATTTCATATGCTCAAAATGTTCCACAAATTTAAGTAGCTTAATGACAGTGTACTTAAAAAGTAAAATTGTTTTTATAGGGTGAAATTGTACTAGTAACCGATGGCGAAAACTCGGAACCGGCTGGTGATAAAGAACAACTTTCTCTAAGGAAAAAAGAAGAAAAAAAATTGGACCTCCCATACAAAATTACCTGACTTGAGTTACTAAGTGAGGTCCATTTTTTTTTTCATTTTGCGTCCTATGTTCCTTGGGGAAAGTTGTTCCATAAAGCTGGTTGTGAGTTTTCGCTATCGGTTACTAGTAAAATTTTAACCTATTTGTAAAATTTTATTATTTTAATTATAAGGTGGAAAGTTTAAGGCACAATAAAATGTTGAATAAGTTTTTGTTAAACTGAACAACTTTGTACGATCAGGTTATTAATTTAAAGTAATTTTAAATATTTCTCTGACTTGAGCACGCGTAATTTTTGGTGATTGGTTCCTCTCTAAAAGTTGTTCAGTTTTAAAGATTTTTTTACTTTACAGCGAGTAACAAAAAGGGTAAAACATGCCGAAAGGAGGTCAAAGTACTCATGAAACTAAACAACTTTCCCCGTGGAACATGGGATGAAATATGAAAAATTTGGCCTTCTCATAGTATAGTCAGCTGATCGGAGATTTTGTATGGGAGGTTCAAACTTTTTTTGTATTTAAACCAATGTTCTGATGTTCCATGGGGAAAGTTGTTCAGTTCCATGAGTACCTTGACCTCCTTTCGGCTTGTTATACTCTTTTCCTTACTCCTTGTATAACTAAGTATAAAATACAGGGCATTAAGGGCAATACTAGGTTAGAAAAAAAAAAGCTAATATTGATTGTTTTGTTTCAAATGTTTATTAAATAGTGCCCTATAGTTTTTGTGAACTTCAGGGTCAAATAAAATTAATGCACTAATTAAATAAAATTCATATTTGAATAAAATCTTCACTTTAAATTCAGTGCAAATATCTTCAAGACGTTCTCTACTCGTGAAATTGAAATGAAACTCCAAAGTATTAAAAATATATTATTTTTTAAAGAAATATGTAACAATATGTGCATCAAGAGGTTGAAAGATTCACCAGGGTCCGCTAGGCGTCCGTAGCTTAGTCTGTAGAGCGGTGGAACGGTGATCCACAGACCCGGGTTCAAGTCCCTGTGGTCAATTTAGGCTAGTGAATTTTTCAATTTTCTCATTTTCAATTTAGGAAAATATGTGTTCCTATGATTTCGATTCAAACACTTGTACTCGTTTCACTTATTTTTTATTTTCGTCCCGACCGGTTTCGCTTAAATAAGCATCTTCAGGGGGCAATTACGCTCATATGTGTTCCTCTTTATATAAAAAATATGTCACATTAATTGCAATGCATTTTGTATGGAACGGTCCCTTAATTTTTATTTTTTCGTTTTGTTGTTAGTATAATTTGTTCAGTTAATGAACACAGACAGAATACTTGCACTGAATTCGAAATTATCATACATAATACTGAAGATATATTTTGAATTATCTTTTGGTTTGTGTAGATAATGTGTTGTTTTTAGGATATAATTTTGAGCCAGTTTTAGATATAATATACATAATTGTAGTTCTTAATTTTTACCTTTAAGTTTTTGTATGAATATTTTATAGATTAAGCGGCACTTCAAGCTATCTTTGGTAGGGATCAACATACAGGGTGTTAATTTAAATGAGTGCCACAGCGTAAGGGAAGATTCAGTATTGATAGGTAAAAAATTTAGTTTCTTTTTGTAATGTTTACAAGTTCTTATCAGTTTCAATTAACACACATTTAAATTGGCACGCATTTAAATTAACACCCTGTATACCGGCTATCGTATGACTAGTATGAGTTGATCGTTATATGTAGAACTTGAACTGCTGCCTATAGTACTTATAAACACTTTTCAAGGTGCTGTAACTATGAGTGAAACACTTTCACAAAATTATAATTAATTTATCTATGTTAAGATGGTAGAAATGACAACATATTTCAAGAGGTGAACCCGACCATAAAACTGAACAGCTCTCACTGAAAAAGAAATACAAAAAATCATACATATTTACTAGTTAGTAGAAGCTAGTTAGAATGAGAGTTTGGTTGATACGAAAAGTATTTTGTTTTTTCATATTTCTCCCTACCGATATTTCCTCATATATAGGGTATTATTTTATTAGTGGCGGATCCGTTAAGGGTGTGTTCTGTCAATGAAACTGAACAACTTTCCCCACGGAACATAGGTCGAAATATGAAAAAAAAATTGGCCCTCCCATACAAATTGACCCAGCCGGCCACTAACACACTTAGTATGGGAAGACCAAACTTTTTTTCGTATTTCGACCTATGTTCCTTGGGGAAAGTTGTTCAGTTTCATTGACAGAACACACCCTTAACGGATCCGCCACTAATAAAATTGCATCCTATATAGTCTGGTTCACCTACTTAAATGTGTAAGATATTTTTTTACATCGTGTATTGTCTAATTTCGTAAAAATCTTGAATGTGATACAATTGCTTCTAGTAGTTTTATGGTAGTTAGCTCGAACTTTTGAATTAAAATTCGTTGTTTATCTCATTTACAATATGCGTTTCTAAAAGAAAATTATCCGCTAGATGGCAATGTACACTTTGCCGGATTAACTGTCAAATTTCGATAAAATACTGCTATTTTCAATTAGAGATATACTATTTTCCTAATATATTTTAGTAACCTATAAAGAATCTCTTAAGTTCGAGTTAGCAACTAATGAAAACTGATTAATACCTAAAATTTGATCTCAAATTGGTATTCTTTTCTCTCTACGTATAGGATCTCAATTAATTAAATTAGCATTTTACAGGCCAGTTGTGTGAAAAACATTCCTATTAGTTATTTTAAGTCACCACAGTCCGACCACTATTAAAGGCCTATTTAGACAACTGTCAAAAACTTAAAGAGATGGCTTTGCCAGCTGTCAAAATAGGCTTTTAAAGTGGCTTGACTTTAGACTGTATTCCACGGTATCGTAAAAAATCGCTAACTAAAATTAACGCTCTCACTTTCAGTTGGACAAGGTTAGAAAAGGTCATAATATTGACTAAAATTGCCTAAGATTTTGCATTTTATGTGGTATTAATAAATTTTGGAAGTTTTCCAAAAAAAAAAAGGTATTAATAAAACATGGCGGAGAAACATACGTGGTGTAAGGGACGGTGTAACGAAATCTTTGTAGGCGTGCTCAGACCATGAAACTGAACAACATATGGTGATAGTGAAAAGGGGATAGTGAATTTTGTGTGGGATTTTTTACGATTGGCTTCATAGTAAAAGTTGTTCAGTTTCATGGCCTGATCATGCAATTTATGCCTGTAAAATTTTCTGAACACCGTTACCCTACACCCTGTATAACGCTATATTTTGTCATGTTATCTCCTACTATTTTCTAAACCGATCGACGGCGATATTTTAAGCTAGCGATTTTAGGCGGTTACTCTGAACCGAGTCTAAATTATAGTATTAAATGTTAATTACCTTTTTATAATTAAGTCAGACCATGGTTTTGGGCAAATAAAAATCTTATTTTTTATCATTTAACGTGAATTTATTAATGTGGTTAAGTAGACAGTATTCGATTTAGTTATTTGAACACCTATTGTACCTACTATTATGTATTAATAAAGAGTATTCGATATATTGTAGATATTTTCTTATTGTATGCCTATACGGCTTAACTCTTAATAGTGGCCTGTAAAGTAAAGGCCTTACCACAAAAAAGCTAGACACGCGTTGAACGCAAATCTAGCGTTTTCTTTTTGTATGATGTTTAGTATTATTCGTGGTAAGGCCCTATTATTTACAGCTGTTAGTGATAAAAAGACAACACACATACCGGGAGTAACGGAAAGGGTATAGGTATAAGGTACTCATGAAACTGAACAACTTTCCCCATGGAACATGGGTCGAAATGTGAAAAAAAAAAATTTGGCCCTCCCATAGTAAATCATTCAGCTGATCGGCGATTTTGTATGGGAGGTCCAATTTTTTTTTTTTCATTTTTCGACCCATGTTCCATGGGGAAAGTTGTTCAGTTTCATGAGTACTGTTCGTAAATATGCCTGTCGGTCTTACTTCGCTACTTCGAAAATATCGTCGAGTGTAAAACACCCTTAATCATGCGAACAAGTTACAGGTAGTCGCTCGAGACGCGGAGGCAATAGTGGGTGTTTTGTGCCGAAATCGAGTTTTGAATACTTAGTGGGTGTTTTGTGCCGAAATCGAGTTTTGAATACTTCAGACGCCCGCCCACCCTGATGAGCCCAAGCTCATCAAGGAACGGATTAAGACGCTGGAGACCAGTTGAGCAGGGCTTCTTGGCTTTCAGATTTTGAATATCTGCTGCGAACCAGCATCTCTGAACAACCATTACGAGACGAAGCGAACACTCATGAAGCTCACGTACTGTCAACGGTCCAGTTATCTTCGATTTCGTCCGACAAGCTTTAATGAATCGTAGACAATACGCCATTACATTGGTCAACTTTTGGAACGACGAAAAACGAGTAACGAAAGAAGGTTCACCCTCAGAGTCTACAACATGAGCCGTTACCTTTTGGACTCGTCGCTCAGGCACCTGCACGCTTTTAAGATCAACGGTGGACACCGGCCATTGTTCTTCCGGCAAACGCAACCAAGACGGACCCGTCCACCACTGTTCGTGGTCAACAATTTGCGATGGAGTGAGACCACGTGAAGCGCAGTCAGCAGGATTATCCGAAGAGCGTACGTGTTTCCATTTCTCTGGGGATATAACCTCTTGGATCTCGAGACTCGGTTAGCAACATACGTGGCCCAATTGTGAGGAGAAGCTCTCAACCAACAGAGGACGATGCTCGAATCAGTCCACGCGAATTCCTTTTCGATTTTTACTTGCGAAGCAAGCGAACGACGAATATAGTCGAAAAGTTTGGCAAGAACTGTTGCTCCACACAGCTCGAGGCGAGGAAGCGTACGCTTCTTCTCACCTTTGGGCGCGACACGTGACTTTCCGGTCAAAATGTGCACAGACACAGTGTTGTCTGGATGTACGACACGAAAATAAACGACGGCTGCGAAAGCTACTTCTGAGCTGTCGCAGAAACCATGCAGCTGAACTCGGCAGCCTTTGGTGGGTACGAAACGACATATTTGGATTTTGGACAGATCTGGGAACTCCTTAGCCAGACAGAGCCATTTTGACGAATAGCGTCAGGAACCTCTGCGTCCCAGTCTACACCTGCTAACCAAAGTTCTTGGAACAGAATTTTGGCAGAGATAATGACTGGGCACAAGAATCCGAGAGGATCAAAAATGCGTGCCGTTTCAGACAAAATGACACGTTTCGTCACCTGGTCGTTCAAAGGCCTGACGCTATACGAAAATACATCCTTGTGAGGATTCCAAGCGAGCCCCAGAATCTTCACCGAACCATCCTCGTCCAATGACACCGTAGCTGAATCGATGTTTTTGGTCGAGTCTGGCAGTCTGTCCAGGAATTCAGGACTGTTCGAGCACCATTTCCTGAGGTCGAAGCAACCCTTCTGCAGCAACCCAATCAACTGCCTCTGGAGATTCACGGCGGAGTCGATCGAATCTGACCCACTATTGCTTCCATCGAGTAGCCACCTGACGGTTCTCATAGTAGACCACTACCATATTTCAAATTTGCATTCGGGGCTACAAGCAACATTGACTTATATTGCAAGGTACTACTGGATTTTGACAGCCAGAAGAGTAGTCAAGCAGAGGCTATTCAAATGCATGAGATGCTACAGACATCGTCCGACTGTGCTGGAACCAATCATGGCTGATCTGCCTGAAGCGCGCATACAACAAGTCAGACCGTTCGTCAAGGTCGCCGTTGATTATGCGGGCCCAGTCATGACAAGTACCTTGACCTCCTTTCGGCTTGTTATAACCTTTACGTTGCTCCCGGTATAATACAAGATTACCTTAAAAATATAGTTATTTGTAGGATAGCATTGATTAAACATTATTTGTAGTCCGAACTTAGTAACAAGTAATATGATGCCGTTGCTTTCAATATCTGTAAAGGAGTACACCATAATTAAGAAATGTTATTTACCCCCACCAATTTAGATTCCTATATGGAGTCCTGTATCAGAAATCAAATAAACGCTTGGAAAAACTACAAATTAGTAAAACGGATACAGATGGCTCACTCAGTACTATTTTGACGCTTACTGACTTTAACTGGAAATAACCGGAATCTCAGGGTAAGTCAAGGTAACTAAGGAGGTGGTTTACACAAACGTCATATTTCATGTATTTAAAATTGGCTCAGAATCATAAGACGTTTTCTATCAGATTTTGCGGTTATGGCGGTTATGATATTTTTATACTTTTAGATTTTTGACAGTAGCAACTCGTAAGTCTTTGTCTGTGGTAATACGCAAACCGCGTTCTGCCAAAAAGAAAAAAAACTCTTGACTTCCCTTGAGATTCCGGTTTTTTCCAGTTTTCGTCAGTAAGCGTCAAAATCGACGCTAGTACTGAGTGAGCCATCTGGTAAAGACGTACGTGCGCGCCGTTTTCCTAATTTGTAGAAATACTATAATGTCATACTTGTGCCATAGTAGTAACGCCAACAGTGGTTAGCCCCAGGCCTGTGATGCAGATGGGCCGCTGGGCCCTGAGCAGCATGATGTGAACACTCCTCCGATTCCTCGAGTCCATTCGGTCCCAAGGAGTGAAGTACACAGAGTTTATCAACTTTTCACCCTATAATTTTCATGTTAGAGTCAAATTTACATATTTTAAATACATGTTTCACCGTGATGTAAAAATCGGCCTTGTGCGAGTAAATGCAAGTTCTAGGAACGAAGAGTTTTTAAAAGCATATATTTATATTTCTAGAAAATTGCTATATCTTTAAAGGCGCGACCAAAAAAAAGTACCTGCCTATAGTAGGCCTTAATTTAATAAAAACAGAAATTGTACTAAGTTCAAAATGCATTATCCGGGAAGAACACAGGGAAATAATTATGTTTGTATGAAATGATCGAAAACTCAGATATCCTCTGTGTGCATAATTTTTTACACCCTGTACTTACTTATTAAGTTACCCAGGAACATTAAATAAACAAGACAACTTCAAGTATAACTGACAACATAATCAATTGCGAAAATATAATAGCGGTCAAAGTTCCAAACCGAAATATTGCATCAGTGCCCTGAAAATACATTGTTATGTAAATAATTTATGTATCTACACAAGTGATGCTCCTATTTTTTATATTGACATCAAGACTTGTAGTCCGAGTTCTTAATTGGCAGTTTGTATGGAGGTATGGTCCCATCTGGCAGAAATCATGAAACTTGGCATGTGTGTAGCTTACATGTGTAAGCTTCAGGAAAAGAAGGGAAGCAAGTTGGACCCCCTGCTTCCCCCTTTACCCCCTTTTATGTCCCAAATTTCAGTTATCTTTATTTTTCTCGGAAACGATTAAAGATAGGAGAAATTTGTCAAGGCAAGAAATATTCCTTATAAAATTGTCTACATAATTGTTTTTGGGTCGATGTTGATAGGGCTTATACTTTTCGAGTTATGCTTCTGGGAAACCCATCATTTTTTTGAAGGTGACTCCAGCTCTGATTTAGCCATAACTACCATGTGATAGAATATTTTTTCAAACTTGCTATTGGCTGTTGTTAGTTAGGTAGTCTTCAAAGGAAATCCGTTGAGACAACACTTCAATCACGCCTGTGGGGTTGGGGGGAGGAGGCAAAGTTTATTTTTCCGAGCTGAACTTGAGGACTTCTGACTCCTTAAGTAAATGTGACACGAAATTGAGTATCATTTTCGAATAAACCAAGGACGGAGTATTCATTTCTGGGACGCTTTTTGGTACATTTCATACAAAAATATAAATATATTAAGTGAAATTTAAAAAAAAATATGTTTCTTTCTCATTCAAACTCTGTTTTCTTCTGAAATTTGAGACATATTTATTAGATAATAACACATACTCGAAGACATACTCACCCTTATTATAAAACCATATTTTATTTTCGAAAATATTAGAAAATACCTAGCCTACGGAAGCCTAAATATTTTTACAAAGTTATGTTTGTAGCTGGAAAAATTTCAAGTTCATAGATTTTGTATGCAAAAATAAGACTACCAACCGCAAACTTATATTTCTCAATTGTCGCTAAACCATTCCAGATAGAGAAATGCCCTCATAGGGAATGTTGTTTATACTGAAGGATAGTTTTTGTTGGAATAAAGAAATTGAGGATTTGGAGTACTTGATGTTTAAGAAGACATTACAGTATCTCGAATAGTTTAGCTGGGCTGTTGATGTTCCACATCAAGTACTCCAGATCTTCAATTTCTATATATCAGCATAAATAACTCTTCAGTATAAACAACATTTCCTATGAGGGCATTTCTCTATCTGGAATGGTTTAATGTCTCAAGGTCATGATGAAAACTGCGTTTGAATGAGAACGAAACATATTTTTTTCTTATTTCACTTAATATTTTTATATTTTTGTATGAAATGTACCAAAGCGTTCAGAAATACTCCGTCTTTGATATATTCGAAAATGATACTCAATTTCTCGTGTCACTTGGAGTCAGAAGTCCTCAAGTTCAGCTCGGAAAAATAAACTCCTCCCCCCCACCAGCGTGATTGAAGTGTTGTCAACAGTTTCTTTGAAGACTACCTAACAAGCCAATAACAAGTTTGAAAAATATTCTATCACATGTTAGTTATGGCTAAATCAGAGCTGGAAGTCACCTTCAAAAATGATGGGTTTCCAGAAGCATAACTCGAAAAGTATAAGCCCTATCAACATCGACCCAAAAACAATTATGTAACAATTTTATAAGTATTTCTTACCTTGACAAATTTCTCCTATCTTTAATAGTTTCCGAGAAAAATAAAGATAACTGAATTTGGGACATAAAAGAAGAGGGAAGCAGGTGTCCAACTTGCCCTTCTTTCTGAAGCTTACACATGTAAGCTACACACATGCCAAGTTTAATGATTTCTGCCAGATGGGACCATACTTCCAGCTAAGGAGCCGTACTATTGCAGAATTATTCGGCCGAATATTCGGTTCGGCAAAATTTTTACCGAATATTTGTATTCAGTAAAACCTATGTTCGGCTCATCACTACTAACTACTCCCTTATTTTACAGGCGGCTTGGTTTTTGCCGGATTTTCGGCTATTAGTGAAGGGTGTAACACTTTTAACCCATTTTTTTTGCGTCAGACGATGTGCTTCGTCACATATGTTCCTAGATTAATTCTAAGCATTTCTAGTCCGGGAGCCAGAAAAAAAAGTGAAGAACGGCGGGGAGGGGGGGTTTCAAAGATGGCCGCCACCAATCATCTTTTAAAAAAATCCTATCTCGTCCTGGTGGCTGGTAGGGCAAGTTTGGTATCAAATCCATATAAATCGAAGCCGTAGAATTTGTTTCTGGTACTATTTGTCTTCTTTATCATAATAATTTTAGAAGAAAAACGTACAAATGTGAAAATGTAGGTTGAAGGTTTTTGCTTTGTAAGCTAATAACTTTTTAAAAGTGACAAAATATGACAAATAAAAAATACTATCATAAAGTGTGTTATATGTGGATTAAAAAATTAAACACATTTAATAATGTTTAAATGCAAAAATACTGTGAAAAAAATTAAAAGACTGCAGTCTGGGCAGTGGCTAAACACGCGCTGTGGCGTTAATCTTACAAACAAGTCGAGATTTATAACACATAAAATAAGTAATTTATGCCGGGAGTAAAGAAAGTATAACCATCCGAAAGGAGGTGAAAGCACTCATAAAACTGAACAACTTTCACCATGGAACATGGCTCGAAATATGGAGAAAAATTTGGACCTCCATAGTAAATCAATCAGCTGATCGCAGATTTTGTATGGGAGGTGCAATTTATTTTCATATTTAGGTCCATGTTCCACAGGAAAAGTTGTTCAGTTTCATTTGTAGCTTGACCTCCTTTCGGCTTGTTATATCCTTTCTGTTACGCCCTGTATAGGTAGGTACATGCAAAAAAGATGACCACAGTTTCCAGCACACAGATATAGATCAGAAAACTTTAACTTTCTTTTAAAGAAAATGTGAATGCAGCAAAGACAACCTTTCATGCTCGTATGCAACAGGCGAGTTGCAGGTACTAACCTTTATATCTGGTAAATCTGAACAAAGAGAGTCTACCATTGTCTTTCATTTTGTGGCCCCAAGAAAAATAACACAGAAACTTTTAGACCGGCACTGAGGGCTATCCCAAGACATGAACTTCTTGGTATATTGCCCGAAGTATGTGCTGGCAAATAATAGCTTTCATTAGTGGGATGTTCTCTGGGCAGCTGGCTGTCTGTCCCTCTTCGTAAACGACGTGGCAATGTGGCGTAGTGGTCTGCTTGGTGCGCAAAGAGGTGTTAGAACTATCTCAATATCCTCATGTGAGGCGCCGAGTCATCCAACGATCCGATGGACCCCGGTGTCACAATTTTACAGCCGCCTACTACAAGTAGCAGAGTTTCTGACATGAATGTGTAACGACCACCGTTTAAGTTCATAGATAGCAACCGAGACCGACAGCTCAACGTGCCCTCCACGCACGGAACCAAATTTTTTGAAATGATAAATTTTAGTATCTGTTCTTGAGTCTACTGTTTACCGGCTCTGAGTTGTGTATCTCCATTATTGTCCATGGATAGCACTGTGTGTGATGCAGGGGACCCTAGTTTGAAGTGGGGTATAATGATTTTTGCGTCTTCATTCTCTGGATTCCACCAGTGGAGTAACCAGGGTAATTTTAAAAAGTGATCCTCTTGTAGTATCTTTTTGTGATATATGTATATGTGTAAGTCAATGGTACTCAGCTAACATTGCTAGTCAATACAGTCAGTCAATGGTAATCAATAGCTGATTATAATTTATACATTCTGTCACGGTTGGGAAGTGCTTGGGCTTAAAATAAAAATATATTGATAATTATTACGCCTTTTTCGTATGTCAACATGAGATAAAAAAGCTCCTTTAACACATTATCCCTGAGGCGGTCGTTGGAATGTATTTCATTAAGTAAAATTACGCCCCGCTCCAAATGTATGCCTAAGGCATACGGTTGGTTGGTCACAATTTTGAGGCTAAAATCACCAGAAGAATGCAGTTTGCCTAGACAGGGAAAGTTGCGTCATATCCTAGAGTCATCCTTGCCGAAATGCCTCAAAACAAAGGTATTCGATCAGGCCTTTTACTAGTAATAAATGATGATGATGAAATGAAAACTAATGATCTAGCCAAGACGTGGAACCTCCTTCCTTAACCTTATTTTGCAAATTAAGAAAATATAATTTCCGTCTCTCGTACTTGGGTATGCTTCATCAGTTCAGCGTAAAAACTGAACTGAACTAAAGTAAGGCCAACTAGACGAGATAAAAAGTGTAAACAAATCTGAAAGAGACAGCTGACATTATACCAACCATATGACAGATAAGGACAGATTGGACAGAAGGACAGATTGTAATAACTGTCACCGAGTCATACAAAAGTTGTTTACATTAGTTATCTCGTTTTCTCGTTTCGTTGGCCATTTGGCCATACTTTACATAAAGTTGAACCTGACAGCAAAAGTAGCCGACCGGCTACATGTCCCTCACAGACTTATAGAAAGTTCTATGCTTAGGATCCCAGCAACTTACTAAAATCCAGAATGAGATTATCTGCCGCAACGGATGCCAAAATAACCAACATGGTCTAGAAGTACCCTATCTATACATAGTTATTCTTATCGACAAATTGTTATAAACCTTTAAACTGTTGCTTGAAAGTTTGATATCTAGTTTTCGTCTAGAAGTATAGCTAATAGCAGTTGGCTGGGCACACCTATTGATCAGTCGTATAACCGTTGCGATGGACGGTGGATTTCAGGTACGCGTTCTTGAACAGAGATTATATCTGGGCAAGCATAGAGGACGCCGTGAGGGACCGGTGATTTATAAGAAAGCGGCTGCAGCGGCTTTGTATTGACTAGAAGTAGAAAGAAGGCAAGAACCGAAGATCGTCTTGTGGCATACCCTGGGAAAGCCAACCGTCCAGTAATGGACTAAAGTAGGCTGATGTGATGATAAATGAGCATGCAAAAACTCATGCTCGAATTTTTTGTAAGTTTAACGCCACATAGCGCGAGTTCAGCCACTGCCCAGACTGCAGTCTTTTAATTTTTTCACGGTCTTTTGCATTAAACATTATTAAATGTGTTTATTTTTAGAATCCACATAAATCACACTTTATGATAGTATTTTTTATTTGTCATATTTTGTCACTTTTAAAAATTTATTAGCCTACATAGCAAAAATCTTCAACCACCATTTTCACATTTTTACGTTTTTCTTCTAAAATTATTATGATAAAGAAGACAAATAGTACCAGAAACAAATTCTTCGGCTTCGATTTATATGGATTTGATACCAAACTTGCCCTACCAGCCACCAGGACGAGATAGGATTTTTTTAAAAGATGATTGGCGGCAGCCATCTTTGAAACCCCCCCTTCCCGCGGTTCTTCACTTTTTTTTCTGGCTCCCGGACTAGAAATGCTTAGAATTAAACCAGGAACATATGTGACGAAGCACATCGTCTGACGCGAAAAAAAAGGGTTATGTATGGGAGCGCCGTGTTATTCCTCTAACTATATCTATCACACATCAACACTTTAGTACACCAATGCCCATAATACCCGCATATAAAACTATGTTCACTTTTCGATTTGAGTAGAGACTTTAGCTTATACCGGGAGTAACAGAAAGGGTACCTATAACAAGCCGAAAGGAGGTCAAAGTACTCATGAAACTGAACAACTTTCCCTATGGAACGTGGATCGAAATATGAAAAAAAAATTTGGACCTACCATACAAAGTTGCCGGTCAACTGACTGATTTACTATGGGAGGTCCAAAATTTTTTTTCATGTTTCGACCCATGTTCCATAGGGAAAGTTGTTCAGTTTGCATATTTTTAAAGTGGTAGGTTCTTAGGAAAAAACGGAAACCCTGAAATAAAAGTAAAAATAAATTTTCTAATAAATTTTCACCAAAATTGTTATTGAAGGCCAGAGAATATCCCTGCTAAAAATCAGCACGCAGTGTAAAAAAAGGCGTATGTGGTCCAAAATTTCCTCGAAAACGAAATATCGACCATAACTTTTTATCGAAAAGGTATTTCCCCTCACTAAAGCCACAAAATGGTAGGTAGGGATGCCCACGTTATGGGATTTTTCCTTGGACCACTATAAACGGGACACATGTATTATACATTTTGCAATTACTCGCATCATTGGGATTTTTAGTAGAGTTTAGTTTTGATATTGAAAATTTTGTAGTTATTCGCCGACTACAAAGAGGGTTACATACTACCTTGAATAAATAGGAAATGATACATAAAGAATTACAATCTTCAAAAAAGCAAACTTACATCTGAGCACGCCAATAACAAAAGACAGCATGCCGTTACGTGAAAGACATTGTCGAATTCAAGCATAGGACCGAACACATTCGATACCATTTTAGTAAACATAATTATCATGTTTTGGTACTTTATACAATCAACCAACTTTTCATGAATTATCTTGTTTTCTTGTTTTGTAAACGCTAGTGATGGTACAACATCTTCAATTTCTTCATCAAATATTTCATTTTTAAAATTGATCTTCCGTGGAGATAATGTTTCTAATCTTTTTCTTAGGACAAGTATGTTTCCTATGATATGAAATGCCATTAGCATAAGAAGCAAGTCGAGGCCGTTTACCGATATAGTGAATGGTAATGTAAGGTAAATTGTGACTATCGTAGATATGATGCCAAAATCGTGCGTGTCCATCACTTTGGGTATTGTGGTGCATATTATACAAATATACGTTGTATTTTCGTTTTGCTGTTCATTGAAGAATCCGTTTTTGTAATTGAGGTATAACGCACCAGTATTAAAGTATTAATCCTACCAAGGATACTATAACAACCATCAAAGTAAAGAAGTGACAAATTTTTCGATGTCTTTCAATACCTGAAAATGCAAGTTATGTAAATGAAATGTTAAATCAAAATTATTAAATCAATATTATTAAAAAACCAATATAACCTGTTTTTCGTATCTTCCTTGAAGTTCTCTGTTGGCCAAATGAAAAGTACATAAAAATGTTTTCATAGCAGTGCCATAAGATTTGCGTATGGCTGTGATTATTCTAAACTGCAAGAGAAAGTTAATTTTAAGAAAAATCGCAAAAATAAGAAAAAAATTATTAAAACGTACTTTTCTTATTATGTTCTATGGTCTACACCAGTGTTTTTCAAACTGTGGGTCGCGACCCCCAGGGGGGTCGCGGAGCCTTCCTAGGGGGGTCGCCGGCAAAACTAAGAGTCGAGGCAGAACCACAGGTCGGATAAAATTCAGTAAAACACAATTTTAGTGACAAAGAATGGGCATGTTGATTTTTCAAAACTTTCGAAACGTACTGCTATTTTATGCAGTATACAGTGTTGTATACGTTTTTTACCTGTTTGTAGCGTGAAAAGTCGAGCTCGCTTCGCTCGCGATGCGTACGCCTTTCTGCCTGTTTTACACTCACAGCTAGTGTTAATGCTCCTGACTTGATTGTAACGTGAAAAGTCGAGCTCGCTTTGCTCGCGATACGTGTATTTTTCAGCCTGTTTTTCACGAGCTTTCAAGCTTTTACGCTCGTTTTTAGCGTAAAAATTCTCGCTCGCTTCGCTCGCGATGATTACGGCTCGCTGTGGCTTGTTTACCCTACCTACCCAGAAAAAATATCCTAACAATGCGCACAACGCTTGTAGTTTTTCTGTATCCGCCATTGAATAAATGAAATTACTAATTTTATGTTTCTATGATGACCCAACAGGGGGGTCGCCATTGATTTTTTGCCTGGAAAGGGGTCGCGTATTCAAAAAGTTTGAAAAACACTGGTCTACACTTACCAACCATAACAAATTAAGAAGAAATGATAAACAAGCATGTGATTTATGAAAGACATCCATGGTATCAAAATATTTGTGTACGAAGTTCAAAGTACCAAACGAAAGCAATAAACATTGTAATATATTGCAATATCTATGAAGAATTATGAAAACTGGCATTCCTTCATTTAATTCGTTGCCTGGCCAAAATCCAATTGGCCATAAATAAAGTCTCAGCCATGTCACGTATTTTATCGAAAGAACCTTGTCTTCAGCGCGGAACCTTAAATTAATAAACATTTCATTTATTGTACTGTAGGTACTTGAGTGGGTAAACTAGCCCACGCAAATGGGAATTTTCCCCCACTAAAGGTGTCTAAGTAATTCTCCTTTATACAGGTGTCCCGTTCTAAGTGGTCCAAGGAAAATTCCTAAGACGTGGGCATCCCCAGCTGCCCGTCTGTGGCATTAGTGAGGGGAAAACCATTTTCGATAAAAAGTCATGGTCGACCCGTGCTTGCCCGTGGTACATATGCTGTACCGGCACGAAAGTATCCCCTATCTACCGTGGTACAGCATATGTACCAGCAAAGGTTTCGTCTTATTCTGTTAGAAATATGGCACAGATTCGCTTCAAAGTGGTATCAATAGCTTCGGTATGAAGTTAGCTAAATGTTAAAGTATAGAAATGGTCACGTGCTATACATATTTTTTTAGAAAAACCAAAGTGAAGTTCAGTCTGCGTCAAGGTCACGCACGCCGCACGTAACGCGTGGGTTTTCAATTATTTGTAAAAGATGTGTGGTAAATGGTGTTTTATTGTGATTTTATTGCTTATTTAGGATATTTCGTGCAAAAATAACACAAATACAACTCATACGCAAAAGTTTTTATTATCCTATTACGTAATCAAAATCATTGTGTGCAAGGTCAAGTTCAAAGGTCAAGTGGTTTTGAAGTGGGTCTTTGTTTTATTACAAAAACAAAGTGTTCAGTATCATAACAGGAACATGATCGTTATTTATACAATCAACTGTAATAAAAACGTCACTCATGCCCCATGCGAGCGTGAAGAATGTGCTGGTAAGTGTTTGTTTATCTTAAGTGGCCCGGCGGCGCGCTAATGTAAACAAATCTCAAGTGTCACGGGAGTTATGGTTTTTGAGCGCGGCCAGACTCGGGCAAGGACGGGATAATCTGATTTTCTGGAATTTTGGACCACAGACGCCTTTTTCTACTCTCCGGCTAAACTACTCGGTAGATCTCGTTAATTTTTTGTATGAATACTCTCTACAGATATAATATAACCACATATAACCATTTTAAAAAATAACAATTTCGTTAAAATTCAATAGGAAAGTATTTGTTTTTTTATTTTCTTTCTGAAACACCGTTATTTTTCCACCACCTTTAAAAACATCTGGTGTAAGAAAATTGTACTAAAGTGCTCGTGCACATTAACTTGAAAAGTACCTTCCTATGTGGTAATACTTACATAAGCAAAATTTTCAGATTTTTATCTGGTGTAAGTAGTTTTTTTTATAATGATTGTTTACCAATTCAAGACATTTGTGGGTTTTAAGAATAAGTGCAAAATACAATTTATGGACTAGTTCTTGCAATTTTCTTGATTTTTTCATCCCTGAAAACTCATGAAAAAAATAATTTTCATTAAAATACATGACATTTGAGGGTTCCTTTTTAGGAGGAGTGATGGCCGAGTGACGACGGAGGAAAGAAAAGGGTATAACTGAAACCTGTATAACTGAAAAGAGGCAGTTCATCAGATAGTTGTACGATTTGATATCCCACACCAAATAATAAAGGCAAATATTTAACACGGCAACTGAAATACTTTTAAGGCAACTTTCTATTAAGTCACAAAAAAACTAACTTGGCAGTGATTAAATAGCTTAGCAACAAAATGCTAGGATCAAAAGAACTAAACAACGGCTGCTATTGTAAGGTATCAAATATATCAAGCAGGGTCAGCGAAAAACTGGTTAGGGTACTAAAAAACCTAATGTGGCGACTAATTTTTCCAAGGGGATATCAAACATTCTTCACTGGCAAATACTGGCTTTCATTATAAAAATACACATTTGGCGGTGGATGAAAGATTTTTTATATTTGTATAAATAATATACGTTTTTGTGACTACTAAGTAAATGACACATTTTGTGTATTCAAGGAAAATTAATAAAAAAAGACAGTAAATCAAATTTTAGGCGTTTTATTGCACGCTGTTTAAATTAATAAAAAATGAGTTTAAAGCTGAAAGAAATGAACCTACCTACATAAGTATCTACCTAGATTTAACAACAACTATACTTATGTATGCAACAATACTTATGTATGAGTACGAGTTACCTACAATACTTACGTGAGTATCGTAGGCAACTCTCGTTACTCAAAGTAAGTAGGTTTATTTAAAGTTCATTTAAGAGGAAAGTTAATAATAAATAATATAGTCTAGAAAAAAATAGACTGAGAAAAGTTTTTGCATCTCACAATTTGGTTTATTTAGATCCCTACAAATGTAACCAAAAGTGTTTTTAAAGATCTTGTTTGTATTTATTTCAGACCTTGGTCAAGTTTATAGACAACCCCATTTTAGAATTTATGATAGCCTATTTCAACTTTTTTATCCGCCAACAATTTGTCGCCTTAGAAGAAATTCAATTGCCACAAAAGAAAATCACTGCCAGATAAAATTTTAATAAGACCTCAAAACTCATTAAAAAGCCGCCGCTTTCTAGTTAAGATGCTACCTCAAATTAGTCGCCAAAGTAGTTTATTTACTACCCATTTTCAGTTTTTAAGACCCGGAATGAAATCAATTTGCCGCCGCGTTAAATACATGCCAATAAGAAATAGCAGTAATAGGCTAGTCATATCATGTATTGGAATTTTTTAATGCACTCACAGCGCAATATTATTCCTTTTCATAAATTGAAAAATGGGAAAATTGAATTGAGCATCAAGAGGTTGAAAAATTCACCAGGGTCCGCTAGGTGCCCGTAACTCAGTCGGTAGAGCGGTGGAATTTAGACGCGTAATGTACGATTCGCAAAACGTATACTCATCGCAGAATGTCGTTTTCGCACAATGACGCTTTGGCAAAATGTCGCTTTCGCATAATGTCGCTTTTGCAAAATGTCGATTTCGCATAATGTCGCCTTTTGATATGATAGGGCAATATCGTTCAGTTGATCATCACTATATTATTACTAGGTTTCCGCCCCGCGGTTTCACTTGTGCATTAATATTTTTTTATGCTCTGTGGATAACTGTCTTTAGATTTTTCAATTTTATTCTTAACCCCCTGAGTCCTCGCGCCTGTGTGCTATTTTCATGTGCATGCGCTCCACGTAGGTCCATCCATACAATCAATCAATAGCCTTTATTTTGAACAAAATAAAAGTTAACATAGGTACTTACGCTTTAACAGAGCTTCTCATATTAAGCCTTTTCCGTTTCGCAAATTGTTACAAGCCCTCCCGGTTTCGGAGTTTTTATACCTACAAACTTATTTCTCTGTTTTCTTTTCGAGTATTATATCAAGAGCTATGGGTATTTATCTGTATTTATTATTAAAATGAGGACGAAGGTATGCTTACGTCAAAAAATTTGGAACAAAGAAAATAGTTTTTATTCTATTTGAAAAATAATTTTCTAAGTAACTAATAGTATCAGGCGTTACATTGCGGAAGTACATCTTGATAAAAATGATAGAAATATATTTAGCTTCTTCCGCACCTAGGATGGTTATGCTGCTGAGTGAACCACAGTACGACCGCAACCTAATGCAAATGTACTAGCGTTACAACACGCCAACACCGCAACCACCGTTCTGTATAGAGTGTTTCACTCCTCCACGGAGCATCCTCAGGAGATCTTCGACAGTCAAGTTCCGAGCACCGACTGAGTCAGAAAGATCGCATTTCGCTAAACATTTACTTGACTCTGGGCATAATTTGGCGCACGGCCATTCCTATAAAGTTTTACACACTTGTAATAAGGGCCGAAGACTGAACGTGTTGGAACAATTAGAAATAATACGACACGGGTGTACTGGAACCATCTTCAACGAGCAGGTAAATGTTTCCTCTTCACCGTTGCTACGAATTTTTCAGAACAACCAATCGCAGAGAGCCGCCTGATGTATCTGCGCTCTGATTGGTCCTCGTAAATTGCGTCATCCAACGGTGAGAGAAATCATTTATAAGCTCGAGCCGACAGAGGCGATCACTCAGTCGGTGCTCGGAACTTGACTGTCGAAGATCTCTGAGGATGCTCCGTGGAGGAGTGAAACACGTGTAGTGTAAACGGTGGTTGCGGTGTTGGTGTGTTATATCGCTAGTACATTTGCATTAGGTTGCGGTCGTACTGTGGTTCACTCAGCAGCATAACCATCCTAGGTGCGGAAGAAGCTAAATATATTTCTATCATTTTCATCATACCAAAACTTACGAACGCTTTGTAGGTAGGTACAACTTGTAGTAGATTACTGATTTAAAAGTCTTCCTAAATAACTACCTACTTCTTCTTTAACGAGTCGATAGTAACAATTTAAATAACTTTTGACCAGTGCTTGGCCACGGAACTGCCTACTATACTAAGTCTACCTTTAATTATTATTTAGTTATTTTTTTATAACTGGAATTATCCTATAGGGATAGGGTATACTGGGTACGTCCGTCCGTTGGTGTGTTATTTTTACGCAGCGCTATTCGTTACTACTTCAACCACGACAGTCCACTGCTGGACATAGGTAGGTCTCCCCAAATTGGAGGGTATTGCCATACTAACCACGCTTGGCAGGCGGATTGGCGAGCGCAGTGCAAGGTGTTGTAGATATTCACAGGGAACGCTGCTGCCCATTACCTAGATTCATCCCTTAGTCGTCTTTTACGACACCCACGGGTAGAGACTATTCTAAGCCGGCCCCACACGGAAAAAAAGGTACTTTTGAGAAATCGTAAAAAACTGAAAATGGAAAGAGATAATAATGTTATGTATTTTTCACATTTCTAGTACCCAGTCTACCCTAGTGCACCTGTACATTCACCATCTACAGGGTTATTTGTTAATTGGAGTAAATAATTAATTTGCTATTAATTAAATGAAACTAATTAAATGTTCAATTTACTAGAAAAGCCATATTATATTATTAGCATATTCACACATACGCGGGATCTACGTCCGTTATTATAAAGGGTGTTAATTTAAATGCGTACCGTAGCTTCAGGGTAGGTTAAGTATCGATTAAGGATGGCGTTAAAATAATGAAAAAATCCCAGTCAATTTTTATGGTTTCGTAGTCTACTAGAAGCCCTTATAGTTTCGTCATGTCTGTCTGTCTGTCTGTCTGTATGCCGCGCCCTCATATCTTCGTCAGTTTTAGAGCTATCGATATGAATTTTGGTGAGAAAATAGATCGTGTTGACCCAAATATAGAAATGTTAAGAAAAAAATATTTTAAATGTTTTTTGGACCCCCTCCCATACAAGTGAAAGGGGGGCAAAAAATTTTTTTTTCTTCTGTTATATTGAGTAGGGTATCGTTGAATAGGTCTTTTAAAACTAAGGTGAGGTTTCCTTGAAACAAAGTCACTAAAATGTTTCTGTCATGAGATATTTGCTTTTAAAAAGGGCGTTTTTGACCCATAATTTGTTCCAGCTGTAACTTCTAAAGTATAAACGCTAAAAATTTGAAATAAATATGGAATATAGCTTACAATCTGAAGTTACAATGAAAACTATAACGGATATCGTACCCTTAAAGGTTTTAGAAAAAATTGAGTTTTTCTATTTGCGGTTGGTCATCATACTGCTGCTAACAAACCAGCAACAAAATTAAGTTTGTAATGCTGAAAAACCTGATATTTAAACGTTGACTACGAAACCCTATTTGTGGGCGTGTCTGACACGCTCTTGGCCGGTTTTTTTTAATAGGATTTACCTAATCAAAACTTTTTTATTGAAAAATCAATTTTTGACACTGTTGTTTAGACTGCCCATACAAGTACTATCGTCTAATCTATTTAAACAACTATGAGATTGAACGAATTTCGGCTGAGATATATGTAGGCAAGGGATAAAGGCGTGATGTATGTATGTATATATATGTAGGCATTTGAATCAATGTCAACCATGTAAAAAAAATTGTGACTGGGACTTTTTTCAATATTTTTACGGCATCCTTTATCGATATTAATCCTACCCTGAAGCTATGGCACACATTTAAATTAACACCCTGTAATGTTACACGCGCAGCTTACGTTACGAGTTGCGTTGCGCACGCTGCACGTGCAATAATGCGTGGATTGCCCAGATGGTACCAAGGTTTTTGTTTTTCAAGGAATTTGTCACGACCCCGTATTGCCATATTATCGTGTTGACTCATATATCTCGGGTTGGTTACGAAGAATAGCAATACTCTTACAGCACCTGCCCTATTCTTTGAAAAGACTAGGAGATAACGCCAAGTCTACCATTGTACCTATAGTTATGCATTATGCATAAAGTTTAATAATACTTAATAAGCTTGAGGTTTTAAAAGGATAATAAATAAAACAATTTATTGTTGTTTGCAATTAAAAATGATCTATATTCATACAAAACCAATATTAGCATACAACATTATTAATCGCTCAGGTAAATTTTATGTCCCTTTAGTGGCTAAAATGGAAGTCCTTAAATATTTGCGATTCATAATCATAAAAAGATAATAACTCGTAAATAATACAGGGTGTAAGGTACGGAGTAACGAAAACTTTGCAGGCGTGCTCAGACCATGAAACTGAACAACTTTTCCCATGGAACATATGGTGGTAAACGAAAAAACAACCGACTTCCTATACAAATATTACGATCACCTGACTGACTTTGTATGGGAAGCCGATTTTTTTTCCGTTTCCTACCATATGTTCCATTAAACTGAACAACGGGAAAGTTGTTGGTCTGAGCACGCATGCAAAGTTTTCGTTACACCGTCCCTTACACCCGTATAATATTTATACATGGTGGTACCGAACGACCCACTTTCTCGAAAACGCTCAGCTCAACAGGTCAAACTGAACAACTTTTCCTAAGAACCAAAGTTCAAAGCCTAAAAAATTGGCCTTCCCGTAGAAAATTTCTCAGACTGCAGATTTTTTTGGGCAATTTTTTTAGACTTTGAACTTGGTGTAAAATATACTGCAAATATTTTAAGGGGTGAGTGAACGAGTCCACGAAACTGAACAACTTCCCCAACACGTCAAATAATAAAAATATGAGCTAAAAGAGAGTCAAGTGCAGGGGAGTAACGAAAACATTTTTTTTTATTATTTTGACCTAAGTTCCTTGGAAAAGTTCTCCAGTTTCATGGGCTGGTTTATTTCTTAAAATAACAGTGGAAAAGATACAAGATGAAAATGAGATGTACAGAAAATAGGACATAAAAATTGTACTTATGAAAATTGTGCAGAAGAATACATTTTAAATTCAATATTCATACTGATAAGAATGGGAAAACAGGGAAAAATAATTTAATAAAAACAATATTCGGTGAAAATGGTACAAAATGAAAATGTACACTATGAAAACGATGTACAGAATAGGCTAAAAATGGTACACAACGAAAATGCAAATACACGATGAAAATTGTACACAGAATAAGGGACAAAATTACCGTCGCACTAAAATCCTTTATTGTATTACTTCATTATATTAAATTATAGTTTAAAAGGTGTAAACAATTGACTGCAAATATTTTAAGGGGTGAACCAGTATAATCAACTTTTCTCAAGGAATATAAGTTGAACATACATACATATATCCCGCTTATACCCTTGCAGCTGTAAAAACCGCCATTTCCACCACGTCTGACAAAAGTTTAAGAGTCATTCAGTAGCTTTGTATCACCATAGTAACAGGTTGTCAGCCTGTCGCCTATAATTGCTATATCACTATAATTGCCACATCAACTCTCAAATTCCTTAGTCGCTTCTTACGAAATCCAAGGGAGAGATATAGAGTGATCTTATTCTAAGCTGACATCACACAGCACAATCTATGTTCCTTGTAAAAAAAAACGGTTTTAACACTGACGACGCCCGGCTTCAGCGGATCGTTGGACGAAAATAAGGAAATTTTTCGAGCGTGTGTGTACCCTGGCGACTGACACCAGCTTTATAGAAGGGTATAACAAGTCGAAAGGAGGTAATAAATCGATCAGCTGTTCGGCAATTTTGTAAGGGAGGAACCAATTTTTTTTTTCGTATTTCATCTCATGTTTCTTGGAGAAAGTTGTATAATTTCATAGGCGATTTTGTACGGGAGATCCAAATTTTCTTTTTCATATTTCGACCCATGTTTCTTAGTAAAATTTGTTCAATAGACTGGTTTAACCCTGATAATATTTGCAGTTGATTGTTTTACACACTGTATATTATTAACCCCTTAAGCGTGTACGTCTCCTATACGAAGTATGAGTACGTGTCGAGCGACCCGGCCCCGGCCTCTCTTTTTAGTCGAGAGGAGGTCAACTCTTTAGAAGGGTATAACAAGTCGAAAGGAGGTCAACTCTACAGAAGAATTTAACAAGACGAAAGGAGGTCAACTCTACAGAGGGTTTAACAAGTCGAAAAGAGGTCAACTCTATAGAATGGTTTAACAGGTCGAAAGGAGGTCAACTCTACAGAAGAATTTAACAAGACGAAAGGAGGTCAACTCTACAGAGGGTTTTACAAGTCGAAAAGAGGTCAACTCTATAGAATGGTTTAACAGGTCGAAAGGAGGTCAACTGTATAGAATGGTTTAACAGGTCGAAAGGAGGTCAACTCTACAGAGGGTTTAACAAGTCAAAAGGAGGTAATAAATAAATCAGCTGATCGACAATTTTGTAGGAAGATCCAAATTGTTACTTGTTCATATTACGGCCCATGTTTGTTAGCGAAAGTTGTTCAGTTTCACGAGCTAGTTCACCCATTAAATTATTTGCAATTCCTTTTTCACATATTGCATGTTATTATATTATCCTCTGCTGTCCACTACGCGAGGTATGAGTACGTGTCGAGGGAGCCGGGCGCGCGTTCCAAGTACTGTTTGTCTATGAGCGCCTCGATGCACTTCTTGATCATGGCGATCGAGGGCAGCTTTATAGAAGGGTTTAACAATGCGAAAGGAGTTCAAGTCTATAGAAGGGTTTAACAAGTCGAAAGGAGGCAATAAATCATTTAGCTGATCGACAATTTTGTAAGGGAGGAAGCAAATATATATTTATTTTTATGTTTCGCCCTTGGAGAAAGTTGTTCAATTTCATAGGCGATTTTGTACGGCAGATACATTTTTTTGTCATATTTCGACCCATGTTTCTTAGCGAAATTTGTTCAGTTTCAATAGCTGGATCACCCGTTAAATTATTTGCAATTCCTTTTTCACATATTGCATGTTATTATATTATCCTCTGCTGTCCCCTATGCGAGATATGAGTACGTGTCTAGAGAGCCGGGCGCGCGTTCCAAGTACTGCTTATCTATCAGCGCCTCGATGCACTTCTTGATCATGGAGACGGAGGGCGGCTTTATAGAAGGGTATAACAAGTCGAAAGGAGGTCAAGTCTATAGAAGGGTTTAACAAGTCGAAAGGAGGTCAACTCTATAGAAGGGTTTAACAAGTCGAAAGGAGGTCAACTTAATAGAAGTCAATAAGAGGAAATAAATCAATCAGCTGATCGTCAATTTTGTAGGAAGATCCAAATTTTTACTTGTTCATATTACGGCCCATGTTTGTTAGCGAAAGTTGTTCAGTTTCACGAGCTAGTTCACCCATTAAATTATTTGCAATTCCTTTTTCACATATTGCATGTTATTATATTATCCTCTGCTGTCCCCTATGCGAGATATGAGTAGGTGTCTAGAGAGCCGGGCGCGCGTTCCAAGTACTGTTTGTCGATGAGCGCCTCGATGCACTTCTTGATCATGGCGACCGTAGGCAGCTTTTGACAAGTCAAAAGGAGGTCAAGGTACTTTTTGTTGCTTTCGGTATAGGATGATTTTTTTTATTTTATCTTAAACACCTTGTATAGACCAAAATGTTGGACCAGTTGGTGATAAGGAGCAACTTTCTCCAAGAAACGTAGGTCGTAGATCTCCTATAGTAACTCAAATCAGCTAACTTTGTAGGGGAGGTCCAAATTTTTTTTTTATTTCGACCCATGTTGATTGGGAACGTTGTTCAGTTTCACGAGCTGGTTCACCCCTTAAAATATTTGCAGTTGATTTTGTTACACACTGTATATTGCTATCTTCTTTATCAGCATGTGTGTACACTACGCGAGGTACGAGTAGGTGTCGAGGGATCCGGGCGTGCACTCCCACTCTAGGTACTGTTTATCTATGAGCGCCTCGATGCACTTCTTGATCATGGCGACGGACGGCAGCTTTATAGAAGGATATAACAAGTCAAAAGGAGGTTAACTTTATAGAAGGTTTTACAGGTCGAAAGGAGGTCAAGTCTATAGAAGGGTTTACCAAGTCGAAAGGAGGTCAACTCTATAGAAGGGTTTAGTAAGTTGAAAGGAAGTCAACTCTATAGAAGGTTATAAAAAGTCATATTTTGACCCACATTTCTTAGCGAAAGTTGTTTAGTTTAATGAGCTGGTTCACCCATTAAATTATTTGCAATTCCTTTTTCACATATTGCATGTTATTATATTATCCTCTGCTGTCCCCTATGCGAGATATGAGTACGTGTCTAGAGAGCCGGGCGCGCGCTCCAGGTACTGTTTGTCGATGAGCGCCTCGATGCACTTCTTGATCATGGCGATCGAGGGCAGCTTTATAGAAGGGTTTAACAATGCGAAAGGAGTTCAAGTCTATAGAAGGGTTTAACAAGTCGAAAGGAGGCAATAAATCATTTAGCTGATCGACAATTTTGTAAGGGAGGAAGCAAATATATATTTATTTTTATGTTTCGCCCTTGGAGAAAGTTGTTCAATTTCATAGGCGATTTTGTACGGCAGATACATTTTTTTGTCATATTTCGACCCATGTTTCTTAGCGAAATTTGTTCAGTTTCAATAGCTGGTACACCCGATAAAATATTTGCAGTTTCTTTTTCACATATTGCATGTTATTATATTATCCTCTGCTGTCCCCTATGCGAGATATGAGTACGTGTCTAGAGAGCCGGGCGCGCGTTCCAAGTACTGCTTATCTATCAGCGCCTCGATGCACTTCTTGATCATGGCGACTATAGACAGCTATTGACAAGTCGAAAGGAGGTCAAGATACTTTTTGTTACTTTCGGTATATGATGTTTTTTTTTTATTTTTATCTTATATAGACCAAAATATTGGACCAGTTGGTGATAAGGAGCAACTTTCTCCAAGAAACGTAGGTCGTAAATCTCCTATAGTAACTCAAATCAGCTAGTTTTGTAGGTGAGGTCCAAATTTTCTTTTTCGTATTTCAACCCATGTTTGTTAGGAAAAGTTGTTCAGTTTCACGAGCTGGTTCACCCGTTAAAATATTTGCAGTTTTACACAATGTATATTGCTATCTTCTTTGTAAGCGTGTACGTTCCCTATGCGAGATATGAGTACGTGTCTAGAGAGCCGGGCGCGCGTTCCAAGTACTGCTTATCTATCAGCGCCTCGATGCACTTCTTGATCATGGCGACGGAGGGCGCGAACGAGCCGCGCGCCTGGGACACCACCTCCTGGATCAGCTCCGTGTGACGCAACACCTGCGTGGAAACCATATAGGGTTACATTTAATTAAGTACAAATCTCTTGAGGGTGTGATCTACTCACAAAACTGAACAACTTTTGTTTGAAACGTTTCTTCGAAATACCTATGAAAAAAAAAATTGGTCCTCCCATACTAAGTGACACACTTTTTCAGCATTTTTGTATGGGAGGTCCAAATTATTTTTTCAAGAGTTGTTCAGTTTTGTGAGTAGATTACACCCTCAAGAGATTTGTACTTAATTAAATGTAACCGTATATATTCTTTATTGTACACTTTATTGTACACAGATATTTTGCAAGCATGAAAGTAGGTTATATGCAGTAGAAATGAGAGCGTTAACCCTTAAATGCATACTGTTGCCATTTGTCTACATACACTTTTGTTTTTTTTTCTAAATACTTAAGAAATATATTTTTAGTTTTAGCCAATCAAAAATATTCAACAAATCAATAAAAAATGTGAAAGTCAGAAAAAAATTTTAATACATATTTTAGATTTAAAATTGCCCAGACTAGCCAAAAAGCGGTCAACATTTTGAAAATCGACCATTTTTGAAATATTCGTTAAAAATTTACCGTACTAGATAGAAAATTCAAATAAAAAAGAATAGGTCACTTTTGAAACAAATTTAGAAACATAGTTTATAAATTTCGTAAATAATTAATTATTTTTATTACCGAATTTAAAATTCGTCATTTCAATGAAAATCTAAGAAAAAATAGAAAAAATAAAAATATTTTTAATTATTTTCCCATGTTTTATATACTTTTAATATAAAATACACAAATTTGTTAAAATAGGAAAATCATGCATTCAAGGGTTAAGAAGTATGATAGGAGTGAAATTGAGTGACAAGATAATCGCTCGTCTTTTTTGAGTCCAGCTCGCCTTTGTACCGCCTTTGTTTTTTCTACATGTGTTTTCTGCAAAATATCTGTGTACAATAAAGTGTACATACATACATCACGCCTCCAAAGAGTAGGCAGAGACTACATCCTTCCACTTGCTACGATCCTGACTAACCTCTTTCCTTCTTCAACGTTCATCAATCTTTTATAGGTAGGCCTTGTCTATAAAAAAGGGTAGTATTTAAACGCAAATCAAAAAATATCCTTTTTCTATGCAATAACATTCCAAATTCCCATCAAAATTACTGATTGCACAGCATAATATTCAACTCAAAATATCACTAAACACACTACAATTTATTTTCGCAGCGTACAGCGATTTTTCCTAAAGCAAAAGCTTTTTCATCAATGCACAGCTAATAATCTTAAAGCACATTATACCTGTTAACTCTTTTTCGTTTAAATATAGTTTCTATTTTTTTATTATTTACAGCAATTTTTATTAGAGATGAACCATCATCGTTAATCATACACATCGATAATCATATTTTAAATTGATGACGCGCATAGCGTGTCGTTTCTGGCACATCGCCGGCCGCTGCCGCGTACGCTCGCTCCGCTCGCTCGGCTCGTGCGTTGTGGTCAAAGTTCTAACCTAACCTAACCTAACCTGGCGCTTTCCGCGCCAGGTTCGGTTAGGCTATACCTAACGGACCTATAAACTTATGTTTACTTACGTATGTTTACTGGTTAATATGCGACTGGGATAGTTATTTTGCTATGAAATATGGAAAATTTGCTGTGCAGTCAGTATTCATGCTATGTATGTAGTATTTTTGTACAAAAATAAATTTATCTGTATTGCATAGGAGGAAAAAAGTTATGTCATATTGATGTAAAATTTCGAATTATCTGCAGTTTATGTTTTGTTAAACATTTAGTTTATTTGTAGTGAAGTAAGATATTTGATGTAAAAAAGAATATAAATGATGAATATGTATTGATAGGCGATTATTTATTTGATATGCAATTTATAATATCCCTATAAAAAATGGCGCCACAGAGGAGAGGATAAGGAATAGCGTGATAAGAGAACGTTGCGGTATAAAAGAAGACGTAGTGACTGCTATAGAAAAAGGTATGCTTAGATGGTTTGGTCATGTTGAGAGAATGAATGAAAGAAGATTGACGAAACAAGTATATATGGCAGACGTGGATGGGAACGTTGGAAGGGGAAGGCCTCGACGAACGTACCTCGATCAAATCGGGGACGTCTTAAAGAAAGGGCAGGTCAAGAGCACCCTAAACCGACGAGCATGTATGAAAAGATTGATGAACGTTGAAGAAGCGAAAGAGGTTAGTCAGGATCGTAGCAAGTGGAAGGATGTAGTCTCTGCCTACTCTTTTGGGAGGCGTGATGTATGTATGTACACTTTATTGTACACAGATATTTTGCAGAAAACACATGTAGAAAAACAAAGGCGGTACAAAGGCGAGCTGGACTCAAAAAAACATTGAGTTGTCTTCCAGTTTACCAGCTGATAGGACACCATAATCGCACACTTGGGAAATCGTGCTTTCCTGGCATGCCAATATTACGATTAGTGAAACCCGATTCGATAAGAAATTGATTGAAATGGTGGGCTCTGTGTTTAGCAGCAAACAAATACGGTGATTTAATTTCACTTGCAATAAATAAACTGAACTGAACTGAAAGCAATACTAAAACAAAAGATATTGAGAGCGAAGCGAGCCCGATATATCACAGGAAAAAAACGCTAAAACATATTGCGAGCGAAGCGAGCCCATCATATTATATAAACAATTCTAAATCGTTTTGCGAGCGAAGCGAGCTCACTATTCATTTGAAAACAATACTTAAATACGTGTTGCTAGCAAAGCCAACTCATCATATCACATCATATGAGAACAAACAATATCTAAATATGTATTGCAAGCGAACCGCGCTCATTTTAACATGTAAAAAAAACAACAGTAAGCGAGTGGATGAAATAGAATGCTATACCTTTCTCTGTTTCATGATGCGCACGAGCGCGGCCTGCAGGTACATCTTGCGGTCGTCGTCGCAGTGCGCGCTCTCACTGCCCTCGCCGACCCCGCCGCCCGACCCGTTGCTGTTGCCGCCTGGGAGAGGAAAAACATTTTCGTATGATTTTCTTTGACGCAGGTTTTTTCGCTAGTAATCTGATACGGGCTAAAAATAACGGGAGTAGCAAAAAGGGTATAACAAGCCGAAAGGAGGTCAAAGTGTTCATGAAACTGAACAACTTTCCTCATGGAACATGGGTTGAAATATGAAAAAAAAAAAAAAATTAGGTCTCCCATATTAAATCATTTAGCTGACCGGCGATTTTTCGTATGTTCCATGGGGAAAGTTGATCATTTTAACGAGTACGTTGACCTCCTTTCGGCTAAACTATACCCTTATAAATTCACTAGCGACCGCCGGGACTTGAACCCGGGATTGTGGGGTACCGTCCCACCGCTCTGCTAACTGAGCTACGCCTGGCGGACCCTGGTGAATTTCCACGTTTTGGAAATGGGGCAAATGAGAATTTGGCGTGAAAAAAGTATAGTATTGTTTTACACTCTGTATATTTTGTTCTAAATTTGTAATATAAATGAACAGTCATGCATGTATAAAACTACGTACCGGGTTGTGTAGGTGTGTTGGCACATGTGAGTCGCACTTTCGTCCTTTTGCAAGAGAACTCCAAATTCAACGTGAGGGTCCCGTCACCCTCGTCCGAATCCACGTCGCCCTGAAACAAGCAGTGTCCATTAGTCTACGAATGACTGAAATGAATGAAACCCTATGCACAACACATATATTAGCAAATTATTCAAATGTAGACAAACGTACCGAAGAGTCTGGTAAAATATTCTAAATACAATCAATAAAACCCCGACTGCGGTAATTTCAAAGTATTATTGCATTCATCATCTCGAATATTATGAACTTTATAGCCTGTATCACTCGCGCTGTTCCTCTGCTCTGGCGTCATGTTGGTAGCATTGGAAAGCCGCATGTAATATTATGGCCGCCGTAAAATATTTGCAATGCTACCAACATAACGCCAGAGTAACTGACAGGGAGTGCCATAGAAGCTTAGAATATATAGTATAAGCAAAGTATAAGCAAGCTAAGTAGTGTATTATTGTATCTTCTGCGTCAAGGTCCTCGCTGCGCTCGGACCTCAACGCAGAAGATACAATAATACACAACTTTTTTTGTGTTACAATCAAACTGTAGGATCGTATTGAGTGTCAGCTCCTTCAAAATACCTACAACATGTTCCAGTCAGTTAAATAGCAATCAGACAGCCCTCTGACCTGGTGAAGAAGTTTTCAATATTATGATGATTTATCTTTTCATATGATTTGAGTAAAACGTTATGGCGCTGCATTATAATTCTTTTTTTTTTCATTCAGCTGCATATTAAATAGATGTTTTATTAGTGGGAGGTGTCTGTGAGCAAAGGTAAGAAAAAGAAGAATCAAAGTAATTGTTTAAATAATATTTATTTGGTATTTTTACAAAAGTTCATGCGGGATACAAGCATGTTACTTATCAATTAACAATTATAAATAGAGTATAAATACACGTATAATATCACGTATTATTCTAGCATAAGAGAAGTTAGGTATATCTTATCTAAAAAACTGTTTTATAATGCCCCAAGGATATGTAAAGATTTTATCTTCCTGAACTTGTCTCTTATCATCTTTAGTTGTAAAAATTGACTTGTTGATTTTCTGAGTAAAAATTTTATGATTTTTTGATCTAATAATACACATATTATCTCGAAGCATTAAATCATGTAGTAAAGCATCTTTGTATTTTTGAATGTCAAGTTTTTTAGTTACACACTTTTTTACACCTTTAGCTTTCTTTATAGAAGATTTCATAGATTCAATACAATAAAGTTTTGCTCCTAAACCAACATATTCTGAAATAATTTCTCCACCTAACTCATCTTTGAAATAGCCGGGTACCTTATCATTTACCTTCGGCATGTTATAGATGTTATTGGATTCAAAATTACTTGTGTCAAAATATTGCAGATTATTTTTCATATCCGTGTAAAAATCTTCTGTATATATCAAATACAAGAGACTATCAGTATCCGTGTAACAAAGTTTAATATTATCTTCATACATTCGTGTCATGACAGAGTAGTGAAAATTATACAAATGACTTTTAGATAGTTCCAAAATACTGAGTCCAATGTAAATAGGACGATCAAGAATCAGTTTTGTTTTGTGCATATGTATAGATACTAATGAATCTGATATGATTGACAAGTCTTTAAAATTGGGAGCGTTAACATATTTTCAGCACCACAAATCTTATTGGTCTTGTTGAAGTTATCTTTCCATATATTCACTAACTTAACATCAACTTGCTTTCGCTTATTTTCAATAGTTTTACCAAAAACAGAGTTGTTCTGTTTCTTAAAAGCTGCGCTCGAATTCGGTCTTTGCTTTTGTCTGAGCGCAGTATTTAATGATATATATGGCTCCAAAATCGTGATTGTGTAAATGATAATATTCTATGAATTTTCAAAAGTTTTAACCCATTTTTTAAGCATGTTCTTAAATGAATATAGTGGATAACATATTTGTATTTATCATAAACACTAGCTATTAGTTTATGCTGTCTGCTGCCAACTGGCGCAAACTTTTCAGCAGCAAAGGGTAAATCAGAATGTTTATCATGCAAATTTGAAGGATAATGTATATCTACTTCTAGAATAAAACCAGTATCCGAATCCAGCGGTATAGACATAATATCAAAACTCGACATTTCATCATTATTTAGGAATCTAAAATCTCCAGTTGGTAGCTTTTGCATCATAGCATATCCGTACAAGTTCACACAATCCAAATAAACCAAAAAGCTGCTAGGCTCGGCATTCGTGTGATCAGGTAAATACTTATTATTGGCTTTTGCATATCGATGTGAGCATTGCGCCAGACCACCCCTTATACCTTTCTCTAACATCTGGTATACTTCTATATCTGATACAAGATCTAGTTCAACTTTAGTATGAAACAACATAGCATCCCAGCTTAAAGATGGAGATGAAACATAGTAACATGGATCAAGATCATAGTTTTTTAAGCTCATAGATCGAAACTTTTCTACTGTGTCACACAACAAAATACAGTCACATTTCAAATACAGGTCCGTGAACTCGCCTAAATTTTTGATATTAAAAGCGTTCCAAACATTCAAAGCATGATTATAGTCTTCTTGACTGATAGGTTCATTTGTAAGCTTGTTGAAAAACTTTGAACGATCTGGTAATTCAGTCTCCTCATAGCGCTCCCAACAATCAATATAATCATAACAATAGATTCCTTTTCTTTGCACCAATTGAAATAAATAAGGATCTTCATAAAACGATCTTAAATGTTTCAAATCGCTTTTTTCCATTGTTTTGACTAAGTTGTCGAGACTTGAATTTAAAAAATTGAAAGAATCAATAAACTTCATTTGTACAACATTTTCATCGTTAACAGGTATCAATTTTGTAAAGAAATATATTTCTCCTTGTTTCTTGGTATTAGCTTAATTCTACCAGCTATGTGAGAAAGTTCATTAATAAACAGGTGGCTATCATAACCTGCAAGGTTGTGAAATACAATAGGAATAAAAGGACAAGTTTTCGCTTTTAGGTTGCAAGTATTATGAGCTGGACCTCGATATTTGCCTGTAAAATGATCATGATCTTTAACAACAACATCATCACTATTAAATTTATTTTTGCATATGTGGCACTCGGTACTCATATTAAATGAATTCAATTCATCATCTGTCAGCGGAATCATATTTTTGTTAACAGAAAGTATTTCATGTAATCGAACTACATCATTACTCAAACTTTCTACAAATTTTTTTGAACAATTTTTACCTCTATAGGAGACAAGAGTATTAAGCTCTGGGTTGGAATGACAGCAAATATAGTAAGCGAAACAAGTAGCTTCATGAACTTGTATGTTTTCCACAAATGAAGACTTGTTTTTATCAGAATATTCTCGTAATAAACATTCAAAGTCACCATATATTACTATTGGTATTCTTTGAGTTCTTTCAAAATTTGAAAATCTTAGCTTCGTTCCGCTCTCAGGCAAAATAGTTTGAACTCTTGCACATTCATGATTAGTTAATTTTTCGTTACTGTCAAAATACAGAAAGCACTCGTCACATAAATGTATCTTAGATGTGTGTTTTGTAAGTTGTTTATGAACAAGTTTCTCAAAATCTTTTATCAAACAAAAATGGCTTTTATCCCCATCACTAATGTATAATAAGTTAACATGATATAACTTTCTTGCTGCTGTTTTGTACAATGGGCCTGTAACAGTATTTTTGTAATCGACTCCATAAATGTTTACACTTATATTATCATTATTCATTTCGAAATTCCGAATATCTTCAAAACTAGGAGGAAAGGACATGTTGGAAGTATTGAGCAGTTTTGAATAGTGAGGATATGAAGTTACTCAGTTAGGATTTTGTTGTGTAGGATACATGTGTGCTACAATACACCAAAGAAAACAATGTGAATCTGTATTACGAATATTTAGACATGACTTGGTATTAACAATACTCTTAGGTAGAGGCAAGTATGTGCCAGCTCGCAATGGATTGTATTTAACTATATTCAATTCTAAATGACTTGTTGTCTGAATTGCCCATCCTGATTCAGCCATTTCAAAGTCTATTGATTTGCAAACTAGCTTATCGGAAAACTCTTTATACAAAAGAGATATGTCTGTGCTTTGTAGTATTACTTCATATTTCGTATTAAAAGATTTTAGAGATTTTTCATTATTTTTCGGCAGCAAGTAGTTAACAAATAGTTCAACATTAGCTTTAATAGAAGTGTGATTTTTCAAAGAACTTTTTATAAGACGGCATACGGTGTGAGATACTTGTTTCATGAAAGTTTCGGGTAAAATAATAGTTTTCTTGGGTTTAATTTTGTAGCTAACTATTCGATTTCTAAAAGCAGTCGCTATGATATATACATCATCGAATTGAGTGCGTAATAAACAATTCGATTTATGCAAGTTTGACTTTTTATGTGCAGAATATTTCGAGACTGGTATATTGCAAGAGTTACAGAAAAACATTATTACAGGCTTTGATCATTCAGAATTTGAAAACCGAGAATACTGATAGTACCAAAAATCAAGACATTTGTTTGACCTGTTTAGAGCAAAACAAAATTATTTAACAGTGTTAGAGTGCTGAAAATAAATTGCAATTTATATGCAAGTATTTATTATTTCAACTTTAGGTATAGGTAGGTACTTATTTATAAAATGTCGTATAACAAGGATAAATAGGTATGTAAATTGATTATAATGTATCTTAAGGTTATACACAAATTATTTAAGTTGATTATGACCTTCTGAAAATGTGACCTAAATTACTTGATTCGGGTACAAAATAGGCTGAACGCTCTGAAATTCTCGTTTAGCTGCCTTCACCAACTCCGTTGTAGCTTTCCAAGTGGGTGAATCCGGATAAAGAGCACCCTTGTATGATATCAAAGCAGTTTTCCATCTATCAGCGCCTAGCCGTTCCGCCTCTCGAGCGCTGTACACGCGCAGCTCTACATAATATTCTCCTTGGCGCGTGTAGTCACGTTGAAACGATACTCCCGAGCCAGTCCGGCGAGACAAAAAGCTTCGCAGCGCTGACGCACGCACTGGCTCCTGTTCTCGCAGCTCTTCCTCCTGAAACAATTGAAAAGCAAACATGTTAATGACATTTTTTTTTTAACTTAACTGGGTTCTTAAGCTGACACAGGTGATTGTGTAAGGAACGATCAACGAAATTTAGACAGTATGGAAATAATCATACAAACTAGTAAACATCACTACTATGTTTTCTTATCCTTCACCGGGAATCGAACCCGAGCCTCCGGGTCGCAAGCCTAAGGCTTAAACCACTCGACCACGGAGACGATGGACACAAACGATAAAAAATAGCATTAGATTGTAATAAACTAAAGTTGTGTTACACTCATCACTTTACATTCACATCATATAACTCGATGAATAAAAACAAACTTACCTCTATGTATTGTTTTGATTTGCGCTTCTTAGCGGGAGCAGGGCACTGATGCTTTCAGGTTCGGAGTCGCTGTCCGATATATCTCCAAACAAATCTTGAACCGATGGCAGCGAGCGTGCTGGTTGTGAAGCAGGCGGCGCACTCGGTTTCTTAGCATTCGACTTGGGCTTGCTCGAATGTTTACCGCTCGAAGTCGATGCAGATGCCGCGGGTTTGCTGCCAGCGCTTTTCTTTTTAGGTTGGACGGCACCTGCTTGACGCTCTTCTGCGTCCGAGTCAAACGGGTTGAAAGGGCAGATGACCTGAAATCAAACATAACTATTTAGAAACAAATATGAAACCGAAATAAGAAATGAGGTGTGAGAAATAGTCACGTCTATATCACGCCTGCATCCTGATAGGTTACAATAGAAAATGTGCATTTAAAAAAACATGTAAAAAATAAATACTTACATACTTGTGGAGCTATATATTTTCTTCTGAGACTGGAGATGGCACTGAGGAAGACTCGACCCGACTGTTTGATCACTCCAGAGCACTTCACGCATTTATAGAAAAATAGTTTACATGTGTTGAACTTAATGCAACAAGGAGCCAGAAATAATTATAAGTTATTCAAAATCTTATGCTCGGTAGAAGTAAATAGAGTTTATTATTGTATTAACATCTTTGCTATGTGTGCACTCACAACCCTTAAAAGATTGGCGACGATACGCCTCTGATATTCGAGACGAAAATCTAAAAAGGTAAGTCTATGTACTCTATCAAACTTTAGAAATGTGTCATGTATCATATTATATTGGTTTACCAATATTAATTCGGTAAAACTAACGATACATGAGCTATGTAGTTATTAGGTAAATAGGTACTATTGACAGCAGTTCGAGATAACTATTTTACTTAACCTGCACATATTATCTTGATAACTGTATATAGTGCCAATTAATTTTGATCTCTTGAATGGATAAATCAAGGTGCTGCTGATAGTACATAAAATTCTAATTTAAATTGAAAATTTGTTTACTCTTTTCCTTAGTACTAGTATAACTTGATCCAATTTTTTCTCAGAGCGGATTGTATAAAGAAAAATGAAAACAACATATGTAATTCATTACTAAGTCGTTTAATAATTTCAATAATATTATAGTTACACATAAAACTAGATCACACCTACTCTCAAAATTAAATTAAATTTATTAAGAACTAAAGCGAAGGCGTAAATAACTCGCCTCACCAAATCGTACACACACCAGTCGCTCATACCAATTTCACAATGAAAAATAGAAATACAAGCAAACATAAAAAGTTATTACAATTCATCAGACCGACTTATCTTCCTAGCAATTCGCTCTACAATATTTTCAGCTGAATCTAAAATTTCATCATATTGCTCATTAACTATGTATTGCACCATAACTTCATCATTATCAGCACTATCTTCAAGATTTGATATACTGATTTTAATTATACGTCTTCCTTTTCTCACCTTCTTTATTATATGAGATGTGAGCTCAGATGATTTTTTTCTTTTCTGCGTTTTCTTTCGATCTGTTTGATTTGTTTCTTGCTCTCCTGCGATCGCAGTTGGAAGCAGAATTGAGCTATAAGTATCTTGATATTTGAGGTAAGCATCCAAATCTTGGGAATATGGAAGCGCATCAACATCTAAACCTTGCGAATAAAAGAATGGCTTGTCTAAGTGTTCTTTTCATTGGGCTGTGAGCCTGCCATAATCTGAAAAAAAAGGCATAGACATTACACATTGTTAAACTTAGTTATGAAAGACTATCACATTGATTTAAAATTATAGAAGTAGCTGTACTTACCAATTTCAAATCCGAAAAATTATTTAATAAGTAAACACGTAACTGTTGAAGAAGTTTGAGATACACTTGTGCTCCTTTGAAGTCTGTAAAGAAACTAAACGTTTCTGATTATTTTTATACCTTTTCATCACAAGTTTTTTTTATTATTATTAAAAAATAGATATCATTCCCAAACTGTTGCATTCAGAAGTTAACTTGACATTAAATGAACCATCCGTATGATTCTATTTGGTAGAAGGGTTCAAGTAGGTTGCGACCCCACAACTCAAGTTTTAGAACCACTGGCCTGAAATATGCTGATGCATTACAATGATTGGCCTAGAATATTGTTTTGCTGACTGGCTACTTGTGGGTTAAGGTCATGTAGATTAACATTACATAAACACTTTATTTCATATCCGTAGGTAGGTACAGTCACTCCCGCTCACTTATAAACAATTCAAAATGCGAGGATTGTTTTTTTCAGGCTGTAATATTTTCCAGCAATAATTGTTACTTTTCTAGATGCAACAACATTTATTGAATCGCTTAACATAATTTTTGTCTGGCTTGCCGGTATTAATCACAAGAAAATCGAAACATTAAAAATGGAATTGTTCATGAGTTAACGCGAGAGACTGTACTTATATTAGTAATAATGAATTTTGTCACAAACATGTGACGGTAAAAAAGGACATAGGTTTTTTTTCCGTGCACCTTCCAACAAGCTAGTATACCTACTATAAATAAATAAGTAAGCATGGAGTTTATTGGGATCATCATGAAGCAAAAGTCATAAAGTATTAAGATGTTACAAGATTTGATGATATTATCTACTATTGATTCAAATGCATCTACATAATAAAACATAAAACCAATTAGTTAACAGAAAGTAAAATGAAGCTAATCAAGCAACTCGTATCTTTGCCAATTGATAAAATTAATGTTGATATTATATATTCTAAAAACTCCAAACATAGCACGCTTTTACCCAATTCTATTCGCTGCATAATATGCGGTCCTTCAAATTGCGGCAAAACGAATACTATGTTAAGCTTGTTACTACAAGAAAATGGTCTGAAATTTCATAATATTTACATTTATTCGAAAACAACTTTTCAACCCAAATATTGCTTTTTGGAAGAAGTTATTAGGAGAATTCCAGATGTTAAACTTTTCATGTTTCAATATGAAAAGGATGTCATATCACCTGATGATGCTTTGAAAAATTCAGTTTTATTTTTGATGATGTGGCTTGTGAAAAACAAATGAATATCCGTAATTATTTTTCTATGGGGCGACATAAAGAAATAGACTGTTTTTATTTATCACAAACATATGTGAAAATACCAAAACATTTAATAAGAGATAATGTAAATTTTATTATAATATTTAAACAGGATGATATTAACTTAAAGCACATCTATGATGAGCATGTGAATTCTGATATGAGTTGGCAGAATTTTAAGTCCTTAGCTTCAAGCATATGGGCAGATCCGTATGCATGTTTAACAATCAATAAAGAGTGTGAGCTAAATAGTGGAAGATACAGGAAATCATTTGACGTGTACGTCAATTTTGAATAGTTTGATGCTACAAATAGAGACTACTAGTCTCAGTTCATATCATTAAAGATCATACTATAAAAGTTGGTAGAAGTGTTTTTTTTTCTTAATATGGAGTCTAACATAAAAGAACAATTAATAAAATCAGTAAAAAATATAAAAAGCAAATTGAAACAAATGCGGAAAAAAGAAGATAATTTAGAATTAAAAAGACGTAAAATATTTAAACCACTAACCGACCCGCTGGAAACAATGATTACGCTGAATAAACAATGTCAGGATCATATTAAAGCTGATAACATGAATGCTGAAAAAAAATGAAGATACATGTGACCGAAATATTGAACCAGAATCTCATAGTAACGACTCTTTTGATGACAATGATTTTAAAACTCCTGTCAAGGAAGATAAAGATATAAAGTTTAACACATTGCCTATCCAAAATGCCTACAAAAACATTTGCGTGCCTTATGGTATAAGAGATGATGGGGATAGATTGATGATTGGAAATGCTCCAATAACAATTAAACAAATAGAAGATTCTGGTTCTGATAATTATTCAATGCTGACTTTAAAAGATAATAGCTATGAAATGACGCCTGGTTTGTCTCAGCTTTTATTTCAAAGTAAACCTGATATACAGTTGATAACTGAAACAGATAAATTAACGTATAAAGATATTTTGGTTCACACAAACGCGCATAAAAGAGGTTTGAAGAATCTGGCCAGATACAGGAATTCAGGAATGAAATATTCTCAAATCATCAAACCTTTATTCTCGGAAAATAATACAAAAAGCGTAAAGCTAGGTGGAAACTTGCCAATTTTAAAAAAATACAAATCCAAAACAGATTTAGTTTATTGGGATGATCCTAATGAACTAGTTGACAGATTAAAACTATTGATTGCCTCCAAGGACGCCGGAAACACAAACCATGACAATGAAATTATTTCAATTATAGAAGAATTGACTGAAGCTGGCGTCATTAAGGAATAAAAGGGTGCAAAATAACAAATAATTGTATTTGATCATAGTTAGCTGACCATGAATGTTGACAAGTTTGGACATAATGTTTTTAAAAAACATAAACATGATAATGATTTGCGACCAAATACTATGTTAATGGATAGCATTTGTTTCGATGCTGAAAATAGGATCATTAAACATGTTGGGTTACCAGTAGAATCGAAGGACTGTGTGAATAAGCAATATGTAGATGAAACTGTGAAGAGTTTGATTAAAAGCATTGAAGAAAATATTTCTATACATTCGATTAATTATGCAACCAAGAAATATGTTGATGAATCTGTTAATAATTGGTCTAGTAAATTAAATAATAATATCAAATCTTTACATCAATCCCTTGATCAAATGCAAATAGAATTAAATAACATTAAACAAAACATTGATACACTTTCAAACAAAATAAGAAAAAAATGAGTAAAGAAAATGTCGTCAATGAAATACACAAACAAGCAAGAAAAATTTTCCTCGCAGGCATGTTGTTATGAAAGACATAGATGATCTGTGGCAAGCTGATCTTATTGATATGCAATCGATGTCAGGAAAAACAAAAATTTTAAATATATTTTAGCTGTTATTGATACTTTTTCAAAATATGCATGGGTGTTTCCTTTAAAACAAAAGGTAAAGAACATGTTACTCAAGAATTTGAAAAGCTATTTAAAACGGGTCGTTTTCCGAAAAATTTACAAACTGACTTAGGCACAGAATTCTATAATGAAAAATTGAGAAAGGTTTTAAACGCTTATAAAATAAATCATTATTCTACTTACTCATCGAAAAAAGCCTCAATAGTGGAAAGATTCATAAGAACCTTTAAAGGTATATTGTATAAACATTTCAGTATGCAAGGAAAATATGAATGGATCGGCATGCTTCCTAAACTAATAAATATGTATAACAATACAAAACATAGAACAATTGGACTTAAACCTATCGAAGTAAATTCTAAAAATAAAAGTCTAGTGTTAGAGAAATACCAAAAAATGTATCAACAAAACAACAAAAAAGAAAAAGCTAAATTCAAAGTCGGAGATTTTGTCCGAATTAGTAAGTATAAAGGAACGTTTGAAAAGGGTATACTCCAAATTGGTCTACTGAAATTTTTACTGTAAATAAAGTTAACAACACAAGTCCTATTACATATTTTCTGGAAGATGCTAAACATCGTCCAATCCAAGGATCATTTTATCCACAAGAGTTACAAAAAACTAAATTTCCAAATATCTACCTTGTTGAGCAAATACTAAAAAAGAAGGGGGATAAATTATTTGTGAAATGGTTAGGTTTACCATCAGAAGAAAACAGTTGGATAAATAAATCAAATGTTTTATAAATAAGACAGTAATAATAATATTATCATTTCTAATTAGTAACTGTAGCGAGAAAGAGTGTTGTAATTACCTACCTATTATTAATTTTATTTTAATAAATACAAAACAATTTATTATCATGAAAAATTTAAGAAAATCAATGATCAAAAGAATAATTTGAATAATAATTCAAAAGAAGAAACAATGTTAAAAGTGGTGCTGGAATAAAAATCATTTCATAATATTGTCTCTCTTACCAAGAACCATATTAAAAATTTAAGCCGAAATGTAAGAAAGCAGCTATTGATCTAGCCATTGCTGTTGTGAAAGAACTAACATCAGATTTAAATTCATCCGTGAACATACCACGAGTTATACCTGTACCAAAAGTTGGTGGATTTCTACCTTTAGTGCCTATATTTGCAGGATTATCTGCCGCAGGAGGTTTAGCCGGTGGAGCGGCTGGGATTGCTAGAGCAGTAAATGCTATAAAAGCAGCTAAAGAACGTTTACAAGAACTAAAGAGACATAATCAGAAAATGGAAACGATGTATATAGGAAGAGGGCTTCAACTTAAGGAATTAGGAAATGGTTTGGGGCTCTATGTAACAAACAAAAAAAACTAATTAGTAGGCTACCTAAAAGAGCACTTACAAACATAGATTTGCTTAAATTTTGTAAGGATATTCCCTATTTTAGAGGAGTATTCATGAGAGATGAATTACCAAAACAATCTTTTGACAAAGAATGTGGTATTATTAATCTTGATAGCTCTCAAAATTCTGGTACTCATTGGGTAGCCTATGCAAGAAAAAATATATATGTTGAATATTTCGATAGTTATGGGAATTTAAAACCACCTCAAGAATTGATCAAGTATATGGGATCCAATATTTCTTATAATTACGTTAATGAACAACAACATAATCCATACATATGCGGTCATTTATGTATAAAATTTCTACAGTCATTTTGGGCTCGTCATAAATAGTGAATACGTGATAAATAAAGTTTAGTTACATCACCATGTCTATAACGTTAACAGTCACAGGCAGTCAATCTACACTTCAATCAGAATTTATACCTCCGCTTATGTTGGATGGTAGCTTTGAGTGCGGATTATTATATTTTTCAACCTTTAATTCAATATCCAATATCAATGAAAATAACAATATATTTGCTTATGGTGAAAATCATAAACTGATAATCCCTTGTGGCGCATATGACTTATTTGATTTATATGAATATCTCAAAACTCATGCTAAAAACTGTGATATAATAATCAAGCCCAATAATAATACTTTCACATGTTCTTTGTTTTCTTCCCAACCAATTGATTTCACTGTAGATAATAGCATAGGTTCATTATTGGGATTCCCATCGAAAACTTTAGAATCAAATAAATGGCATGAATCAGCCCACCCTGTTAACATTATTCCAGTATCAGTGATACGGATCGAATGTGATCTAGTCCAAAGTTCTTACACAAACGGTTTACCTACTCACATAATTCATGAATTTGTGCTTGACGTTCCTCCAGGACAACAACTTATTGAAGTGCCAAAAAATATTATTTATTTACCTGTAAGAAAGAAAGAGATTTCCTCAATTTCAATTAAAATTACAGATTTGCAAGGAACTTAATTAATTTTAGGAAGGAAAATATAAATCTGTGTCTTCATATACGAAAATCAAAATGATTGTTTTCAATGTCAATCCAACAATTAACAAAAATAATTGCAAAAATAAAAACACAACCATTACTAAAACAAGCGTCAAACGTTCCAGACGTAAAACAAAACAAAAATTACTAAAGAAAATCAAGAGTTTCTTCGCGCTCTTGGTTTAAAAATATGAGTATCCTTCAGATATCTGATTACCCGCAATTTGATAATACTATCGAAAGTTATGAAATCCATACATATAACCCATACAATAACAGTTTTAAAGAAAATGATGAAATACGGATACCTATTCATCAGCAGGATATTTATGTATTGCCTTCAGCTAGTGCAATATACATTGAAGGAAGATTTCTCGTAAAATTCAAAGAAGCTACAACAGGTGTATTAAAAGTTAAAAAGTTAATTTAGTTAATAATGCTGTATCTTTTCTTTTTCAAGATATTAGATATGAAATGAATGGAGTTGAAATTGATCGTATAAGAAATTCAGGTATAACTACAACAATGAAATCATTAGTTTCTATGAACGCTGGAGAAAGCAAGGCTTCTGAAATGTGGGGCTGGAATGTAGATGGATTTAAAGATAATGATGGTGAATTTAGTATTCTTTTACCACTGAATAAGTTGTTGGGATTTGCGGAAGACTATAGGAAGATTATTATCAACTGCAAACACGAATTAATACTGAACAGGAGCAGCACAAATTGCAACAGTGTTATGTGTGATAAAGATGATTTTATAGAACTCAGTTTAAATAAAATTCAATGGCGTATGCCTCATGTCAAAGTATCTGATCATCAAAGGTTAACTTTATTAAAACATTTAGAAAAGGATAAACCTATCCAAATTGCATTCAGAAACTGGGATTTATATGAATATCCTATTTTACCAAAGACTACTAAACATTCATGGTCTATTAAAACTACTTCTCAATTAGAAAAGCCTCGTTATGTTATATTTGGTTTACAAACGAACAAAAGAAATAATAAAGTAAATGATAGTGCATCATTTGATCATTGCAATATTACGAACATAACACTTTTTCTTAATTCTTACTATTATCCGTATGACGCTCTTAACTTGAAATTTGATGCTAACAAATACAGTATATTATATGACATGTATGCTAGATTTCGCCAGTCGTTCTATAATCTTCCTATAGATCCGCTGCTTGATTTTAATAGTTTTAAGGCAAAAGCTCCATTATTCGTAATCGATTGTTCAAGACAGAACGAAAATTTAAAAACTGGTCCAGTTGATGTTCGCTTAGAAATAGAAAGCTCTTCCCAGTTCCCAGATAACACAAGTGCTTATTGTTTGATTATAAACGATCATTTGGTGGAGTATAGACCTTTGAGTAATATAGTGCGAAAATTAACATGAAATCAATTGTCATCGTAGACGTTCAAGGGTTTAAAACAGCAGATAACCAGTTTATTTTAAAAGAAATTGCGATCTTGGAAAGTGATAAAGTTCAAGTTCTTTTAATTCAGCCTCCTTTCCCATTCCACAACCTTACAGCCACAGAAAGGAAGCAAGTGAAGTGGATAGAAAGGAACAGAAAAACAAATTGGAATGATGGTTTTATACCCTATAATCAATACATATTGTACGTTGACGAATTTCTAATCGGAAAAACTATTTATTGCAAAGGAACCGAAAAAGCTATGTGGATTAAAAATATATTAGGTCATTCTGATGTTATTAATGTAGAAGATATACGTTGTCCTAATTTGTTATCTTTGTATGAAGAATATAGAAATTGTAATGATGTGTATAGCTGTATTTATCACCCAACAATATGTGCTCTTAGAAATGTAACATGTTTAAAAAATGGTGTGTGAAAAATAAATTTTTTGAGTAATTACTTACTTATTTTTATTTGCATCCTATTACATACAAACATTTATCTTTAGTCTTGAGAAAATGGTCCTTTGAGTTTCTAATTTTTTTAGTGTCACAGGACCTAAAAACTCATAGCCGGATCGTATGTGGCTAAGTGTACTTGTTTATAATCCAGCGAGGTACGTACGAGTAGTGAGTAATGATAATGAAATAATAAGCCAATCTGGCCGCATCGTATTTCGCACATCAATGAAAGATCCACAGTAGCCAAGCGCATGCACGTGTGAGTCATATGATCAAGCATGGCAATGTTTGTATAAATGCGAATTCGTAACATACAAATGGACAGTCACTTGCAGCCTTAAAGTAAGGAGGTGTAATTTGTTAGTTGATTAAAAGTAGGATAAGTTTCTTCGTCAAGATTTGAGTGCTGCCTGCTTGCTATTCAACTGACTGGTGTTAAAGAGCTGTTGCTCAATACAGTTCGGCTAGGAAAATACTGAAAAAAGTTGTGTATTATTGTATCTTCTGCGTTGAGGTCCGAGCGCAGCGAGGACCTGACGCAGAAGATACAATAATACACTACTAACTATAGTGCGTTTCATTTTATAATTCCTCTGGCGTCATGTTGGCAGCATTGGAAATTTGTATGTAATATTATTGCCGCCTTAAAATTTACATACAAATTTCCAATGCTGCCAACATGACGCCAGAGGAACTAAAAGATGAAACGCACTGTATAGAGCGCGCATTAGGTAGGCCCCTGTCAGAGCGTAAGCAGTTGCAGACGTCAAATGTATGAAAAGTTTAGTGCTGTCACTGTCGTTTTGCTACCGACAGACAGAGACGTGGCGCCCAGCCTACTGCCGCCAGTTCTAACTTTTAGGCGCACTCTATAGCTTGCTTATACAGGGTTATTTTTTAGTCAGTGCGCAAACTTTTCAGGATGTTTCTACTCGTGATTCTGAACAACTTTTACTATGGGGCCACCTGCGAAATCTAAAAAAAATTTTTGTGTGTTCCATACATTTTTGCCGAGTAGGTATGAATTTTTCTATGGAAAATCCAATTTTTTTTTTGCGAATTCGCGGGTGGCCCCATAGTAAAAGTTGTTCAGAATCACGAGTAGAAACACCCTGCAAAGTTTGCGCACTGACTAAAAAATAACCCAGTATATACTCTAAGCATTGAAGTTAGGATGTTTTTGTTTTCGCTGGAAAAAAAGATTGCGTCTCGTAATGTTTAAACATAAAATAATTAGGTACCTGAGCAGTAAGTAATCCCGCGTCTATGAGGGGTCTCATATGCCTGGTCCAGGAGTCCCCGCTCAGTTGTAGAGTATCTCTCAACTCCTTAGCTGATGTTGTGTTATACAGCCAGTATAAGTAGGTACCTGAGCAGTAAGTAATCCCGCGTCTATGAGGGTCTCATATGCCTGGTCCAGGAGTCCCCGCTCAGTTGTAGAGTATCTCAACTCCTTAGCTGATGTTGTGTTATACAGCCAGTATAAGTGGTACCTGAGCAGTAAGTAATCCCGCGTCTATGAGGGTCTCATATGCCTGGTCAGTCCCCGCTCAGTTGTAGAGTTTCCGTCAACTCCTTAGCTGATGTTGTGTTATACAGCCAGTATAAGTAGGTACCTGAGCAGTAAGTAATCCCGCGTCTATGGGGTCTCATATGCCTGGTCCACGAGTCCCCGCTCAGTTGTAGAGTATCTCTCAACTCCTTAGCTGATGTTGTGTTATACAGCCAGTATAAGTAGGTACCTGAGCAGTAAGTAATCCCGCGTCTATGAGGGGTCTCATGCCTGGTCCAGGAGTCCCCGCTCAGTTGTAGAGTATCTCTCAACTCCTTAGCTGATGTTGTGTTATACAGCCAGTATAAGTAGGTACCTGAGCAGTAAGTAATCCGCGTCTATGAGGGTCTCATATGCCTGGTCAGTCCCCGCTCAGTTGTAGAGTATCTCTCAACTCCTTAGCTGATGTTGTGTTATACAGCCAGTATAAGTAGGTACCTGAGCAGTAAGTAATCCCGCGTCTATGAGGGGTCTCATATGCCTGGTCCAGGAGTCCCCGCTCAGTTGTAGAGTATCTCTCAACTCCTTAGCTGATGTTGTGTTATACAGCCAGTATAAGTAGGTACCTGAGCAGTAAGTAATCCCGCGTCTATGAGGGTCTCATATGCCTGGTCCAGTCCCCGCTCAGTTGTAGAGTATCTCTCAACTCCTTAGCTGATGTTGTGTTATACAGCCAGTATAAGTAGGTACCTGAGCAGTAAGTAATCCCGCGTCTATGAGGGGTCTCATATGCCTGGTCAGTCCCCGCTCAGTTGTAGAGTATCTCTCAACTCCTTAGCTGATGTTGTGTTATACAGCCAGTATAAGTAGGTACCTGAGCAGTAAGTAATCCCGCGTCTATGAGGGTCTCATATGCCTGGTCCAGTCCCCGCTCAGTTGTAGAGTATCTCTCAACTCCTTAGCTGATGTTGTGTTATACAGCCAGTATAAGTAGGTACCTGAGCAGTAAGTAATACCGCAACTATGAGCTCAATAAAAAGCCTGGTCCAGTCCCCGCTCAGTTGTAGAGTATCTCTCAACTCCTTAGCTGATGTTGTGTTATACAGCCAGTATAAGTAGGTACCTGAGCAGTAAGTAATCGCGTCTATGAGGGGTCTCATATGCCTGGTCCAGTCCCCGCTCAGTTGTAGAGTATCTCTCAACTCCTTAGCTGAGGTTGAATCTGTCTTCTCGAAGCAGAGTAGTAGGGCACACTGAAAAGAAAATGTTTTATTGTATTATTTATTTTTAGATTAATGAGAGTAACAGAAAGGTATAACAAGCCGAAAGGAAGTCAAGGTACTCATGAAACTGAACAACTTTCCCCATGGAACATGGGTCGGAATGTGAAAAAATGATGGATCTCCATACAAAATTGCCGATCAGCTGATTGATTTACTATGAGAAGTCCAAATTTTGTTGTCATATGTTCCATAGGAAAAGTTGTTCAGTTTCATGAGTACCTTGACCGTCTTTCGGCTTTACGTTCGAACGTTTTTCGGGAAGTATGTTTTGATACAACAAAAACAAGGGATCTTCAAACAAAATTAAGAAATCTTCTGTTAGGGAAAAGAGTAGCACCGAAACGGGGGCTGGAGGAAGTTTAACCCCTCCTATAAATTATAAAAAATATAAAAACAAATAGCAAATATCTATTTAGAAAAAGTAGCTGCTATCGCCGAAACGTGGGGTTGAGGAGGTCTTGAATAATTGTTAACCTCTTCCTTCTTTTTCCTTCATTTGCCGTGTGATGCCTGGTTAGAAAAGCATCACCCCATTTCATTCCTATGGGTGTCGTAAGAATCGACTAAGGTCCTCGAGGGTTTCATGTGTATTGCAATTTTAAGCGTCAGGCTGACCATAAAATTCACCATTTTTGAAAAGTTCTCAAATATTTGTCAGATGTAGCGACCGTATTTTTACAGTCGTCAACGCTTTATTCCTCGCAACAGATAAAGGTATGAGTTATACCTGTTATGGAAAATCAATGCAACAGTACCTAAAATGGGCAGATATATTTCTCCTACAAACTATTCTATAGTTTGGTGGATTCAAGGTTTGTAATTTGTGCTATTGTCAAAACAAAAGCTATTTATTATTATTATTTTATGTTTTGTTACCTGTGGCGTAGTAGCACTGATGTGGTACATTCTGTGTGTATATCTGGTCCTCAGCTCGCCTGTACATAAATGGTGGAGCCACGCCAGCCGTCGACCGCTGAATGACGATCTGAAAAAAATACAATTTATTGATATTATAATGCACTCACAGCGCTATATTATTCTAATAAATTAAAATAATACATTGAAAAGATGACAAGAGATTGAATTTGCAGGTCGACAATAGTCGACATGCAGGTACTAATTTTCTTATCTTATTACCTGTACAAAGCTGCAAACAGTGTTGCCGGTTTCTCTCGCTGCGCCCAGCGGTCACGACAGTCCACTGCTGGGCATGGGTGTCCCTCTGTTGGGGGGTGCTCGTCATACTCACGAGGCGGGCTGGTGAGCGCAGTGTAATAGAGGCGCGTATTTATTTTAAATGTAGCAGATACAATATTGATCAACACAGAAATCGTCGCCGGCAACACGCGTGAAGTTGCTGCGGGTGTTTCGATACAGAAGCGTGAAGTTGCATATATACAACGTTGATCAACAATGTTTCTAATTGAATACCCGCCTTCAATTGTCAAATATTTCTACGCCTCTTTATTTCTGTCGTGTGGGACGCCGAGTCTCGAAAAGAGCCGCTGTTTTCGCTACTTTGATACGATGTATTACCTGTAGAAAGCCTCGAACAGTCTCGCGGGTTTCTCTAGCTGCGCAGGCGGTGCGAGAGGTGCCATAGCCGTGCCATAGTTGGACATGTGCCTCTTTCTATGTAGAGTATTCGTCATACTCATCAAGTAAGCGGACTGGCTAGAAAAGAAATTGATAAATATTTTCTTATCTTATTTATTACCAGAAAGCCTCGAACAGTCTGGC